>JAECUM010034170.1:0-41795 GCA_016617855.1 Megalonaias nervosa
AAGTGGTAGCGTACTTAAATTTTATTCGCTGATCATATTTATTTGAAAATGCCGATCTGGTTATATTATCTGCCACATGTTTTACTGAAGCACGGTGAATACCGAAATATTTTCCAGTCGCATATATCGATTGGAAAATTATTTCATCATGTGTCTTTGTATTCGTGGATACAACTGATCTTGGAGACTTATCATTATAACCAGATCTTCCGAATGTACAATTCTGACTCTGTGTAACAACCCGCAGGTTACATAAATTATTATCTTTCGGGTCTGAATTAATGTGATCGATTACAAGTCCATCTTCGATGACCCCATGAAAACATTCAAATACGAATCTATAAGAGTGATATCTTTTTTTTCCAGCACTAAACATGAGATACCCAGTATTAGTAACAAAACGGACTGATTTTTTTAATCTGCAGTTTCTGATGACACCATCTCGAGATGCTTCATAATTTTTAATGATGGGATGTTTCACAAATTCATTTTGCTTCATTTATATAGTAATATTATTTGTTTTAATGATTATTTTGAAACCTGGCGAGAGAGTCTTCGGCTGTTTTATGGGGGATTCACCTGACGATTTCTTATCATAATATCGTTTCAACTCTCTGTATCTTTTACCACCACAATGTACGCATAACTGAGTTTTTCCTCGTACACCAACACCGCATCGTAAACACGGTTTCGGTCCTAAACTCCCTCTGCAAAAATTTTGCATGTGAATACCACAGAATTCATTTACGCATGATTTATTACAAGAAAGAGAAAATCCTATCATTAACCATTTGCATTTGTTATTTGCTTGTATCATTATATATATAATTAAAGTTTAATTAAACATATATTTTGTCTTAATTATATCATGGAGGAATTTGAGAGATTATCTGCAATTGAGCCTTCCAGAGCAAGATTCGATCTTGACAAACTACCAAAATCTAAATTTAATTTTCCGATACAAGATCTAGCTTTGATAAATAGCGATATAACTGATCGTATCCGTGAAGCTAAAAAAGAATTTCAAAACGATGGTGCGGCTCATACTTGGTCAACATTCAGGATCATGAATACCATTGATGTTAGAATGCATGACGAACGAGGTAGAAATATTATCAACTATCTCGACAATCAGCGATATATTATTCTGGTAAACTTTATTGTGCAGACAGATGACGACACTTGGATTATCCGTGATAAACGTGACCCTGTACGACTTCATACTGGAAATAATACTGTTATATTAAATAAAAAATCCAAATCAGGATCATTGACTGGTATTGATAAACCCTATTATGAACGAGAATATCCTGTAACTGCAGTTGTTTATGCGGCATATCCGCTAAATGATAAACATAGCATTAATAATCTCAAACCAATGAAATTTTCCTTGACAGAGTCCGTGGCTATGTCACGGGGACTAAACTGTGTAGCTGAGTGAGTTATGGAACATTTCTCAAAAGCAATACGCGGAAACGGTTTAACATATCTAAGACGTAAAAAAATAAATGCGTGGGCAGAAACAGTTAAAGATACAGAAACATCTATCAGCGACGTTGCTAAACTAGAAAAGAAATTAAAATTTCCAATAACAGTAAAAACACTAACCGGAGAGATTTTGTATGCGTCGAAATATACATCAAGAGGAGCTCCTATAACGATCATTGATCATAACACACACGCATGGACGTCCTCGGTAACAATATTTCCACGGGATAGAATAGTTAAATTTTACAGCGATTATATATTCGACGTTATCAACGATATTAGTAAGAGTGACCCTGTGTCTGTGTGGTTGTTTAAAAGTTGAGAATCCGTAAACTACGATCAGTTTGTAAGGCCTAACGGCGAAATTTTATCGTGAAGAATCACTCCACGATGAAATGAAAAATACTGCTCGGAAATATATACCCGCTGACAATATCAAGGATGTTGTCACTGACGATGTCAAGGTTGAACAATTACTAAATAATTGTTTCACCGTTCCATCGGTCACTGCACACGCTGCTCAGGAGAAAAATTCATGGAAGCCGACACGATTGGAATTTCTCGTTGATGTCCAGCACAGTTGTATCTAATACGGACATGGCGGATTGTGGAATACTAAATACGATTATAGCAATGTTATATCGGTTGATATGGTAGCGTGTTATCCTGGAAGTTTTCTTGGATATGGAGAATGTTCAGAATACTTTAAAAGATTCGGACATCCCACACACGAGATGACCAGAGTTGCGATAAACGGACTTTTACCAAATTTTGACTTAGCTGGATTTGCTTGTATAGAGTCATTCGAGTTTGCGAAAAATCTGCATGCAATTATTTATGTTTGGTTTGCAAGACATTTCTCAGAAAATATTGGGCTCCAATAGTACTATTAAGATGTATGCTTGATACTGGAATTTTAGTGCCCTTGAAAGTAAACGAAACCATTATATCGTATCTTCCACAGAAACAAGTTTGGTTACCACAACAAAAGACATATTCCCCGGATGAAAATCCTGATATGATTGATTATGAAAAAAAAATTGCAAAAGATCTTGGTAGGAAAATAATTGGTACGTTTACTCAAGGAGGATCATATGATCATAAACAAATGTGTACAAGATTAATTATGGATTATGCTGAACTTTATTTTATAATTGCTGATACAACGAAAAAAATACATTTGTAAGTCGGAGTATTGCTTATTTATCAGACGGGTCTAAATTAGGTACAATCGTGAGCTATACTGATGGTGAGTCACCGCAGTTTACTCATTTAAGATCTTCTATGCTCGCTTACGTTTCCATAAATTTATTATCGATGATAAATAGAGTCCCTCGTTACGCGGTCAGAGTTGCCACGGATTCAATTTGTATAAATAGCGCGTATGCAGGTTTACTAAAACCGCTACTCGGTAATTGTGAATGGGTATCATGGAGAATAAAAAAAGAAAATATACTTGACTATTCCGAATCTGCAGACGTTGAAATCAAGGAAATATATTACAGCAATGACAATCAAATATTAAAATCACCGGCACCATCTGTGTTTGATCCTGTGGCCAGACATAAAACCGTTTATCTCAATGGGCCTGGAGGTTCTGAAAAAACAACACGTGCCATTGAATTATTTCGTCGGAGTTTGAAGAACTCCGTTGATATGATTGTGCTGACACCTACACATAGACTAGCCGGAGAAATAAATGAACGAGGAGTAAAATCTCAAACTTATCATGGTTTCTTCAGATGGTGCGGGGATACGTGGACACCTGAGCGAATGGGTGGGACATATATACCCCGGATTATCATCTGGGATGAAATTTGTACGGTATAGTTAGAAACATTAAAAATATTTCTTGATTGGTTTCTGACAAAAATAATGCTGCGATAATGTGCGGCGATCATGGTCAGCCGCAACCTTTCGTTGGGCAGTCTCCGCACGAGTGGTTAAAAACGTTTGTGGATTACTATGAGGAGATAACCGATGATCATAGAGCTATTGATGAACCTCTGAAAGAATTTTAAAGATTAATCAGACTACAGCCAGATAGCATACAATGCGATATAACGCGTGAAATAATTCCCTAAACTCCTGTGAACGATTTTTGGAATTTATGGATACAAACGATTTAATAGTTGCAAGTAGAAAGATAGTTCGTGATGAATTGCAAGAGAAATTATTTCTTTTACATAAAGAAAAATTTTCAAATCTACCTGTACCATTGTGTTATCGCCCAGCGGATACTCGACGACAGAATATTGAAGTTGAAATTCCAGGAACAAATGAAAAACAAAATCTTGTATTAAATGATATTGTTTTAGTTGATGTTGATGCTGTTGAGAGCGCGTTGATCATGGATAAATCGCCGTGGAAATTAGGATATGCTATAACGATTCATTCGTCACAAGGACTAACTATTGCTGATACAAATATCTGGATTGTCGATGATAGAATCGAATGGTCAAATTTAGTTTATCTCGCACTATCTAGAGTCAGAAGAATATTTCAACTGCACAGGGTTATTATGAATTTTACAGAAAATAATAATCAAACTGCTAGCGACGACACCGAAGGTGTTGGCGTAATAAGAAAAAAAAAAACTATTTGGTTATAAGCAATGTGACAAAAAAAATAAATAATCGCGACTTCGATATTGATACTGAATTGATTATGACACTAAAACAACGACAGAATAATCATTGTGCAAGTTGTAACTGTAATATGCTATGGGAGTATTCAAATAATAATCCAAGACAGTTCACCGTAGACAGAATTAATAGTAGTATTGGTCACACACGCGAAAATGTGATGCTGACCTGTCTTGAATGTAATCGACGTCGGGGTGGCAGTTTACAAAAGTGAACGC
Source organism: Megalonaias nervosa (assembly GCA_016617855.1). Classification (NCBI taxonomy): domain Eukaryota; kingdom Metazoa; phylum Mollusca; class Bivalvia; order Unionida; family Unionidae; genus Megalonaias; species Megalonaias nervosa. Next base: position 4,352 of record JAECUM010034170.1, read on the forward strand.
GGTGGTAATTGTGTGTCTTCGAGAATTACTTGTAATTGTTCGCGTACAAATCCACGTTGAGGAGCAGTTGAATCCAGTCTGTATATTGCAGGTCTACCCGCAGATCTAACCACGCTAGAAAGCTTATGTGTAGTCACATTCCAGATAGGATCAGTTGCTCTTTTTTTTACCCCCTTCAAGTTCACTGGGTTCATATAAATATCTTACAGTCACATTACCCAGTACTGGCTGTTTTGAAAAGTCACGTCATTGTCCGTAGCCATCGCTACGTGGTATATGTTTCTTTGTTATTGCATTAATAGGTTTCATAGAAGTTGCACGAGTAATTTCATTATTTAACGCAGCTGTCACACTTGGTAATCTTGCCACCCATTCACGAGATCTCATGTCGCTCTGAATTATTTCCTTCGCATACTGGTATCCAAATGACCGTTGAGCGAGTGTTCGATTAAACCGTTCAACTATAGTCTGATCACGATGAATTGTAGTGTGTCCTCGTCTGATTTTGACATTATGCTTTTTCATCAGCGATGAGACTGTACCAAGAAATTCTTTGCTAGGATCAACTTGTAGCAACTGTGGCCATTACAAGGGTCCTCGTTGATAAATTCGTTCAAACGGAGATGCAACTTCAGATGCTGTTTTTGTTGACAGTGGTTCTGCTTCTTTATATCTGCTTGCAACGTCAACGACAGTTAACGCGTATTTGTATGTGCGTGATTGACGTCCACGTGTTTTAATAGTGGTGAAAACAAAATGTCTGCTTGATGAACTTCATTGGGAACGCTGACATCAAAATACGCGTACTGAATTTTTTTTAGGTGGACGTAGATAGATTTGCCATATTGCCTGTCGTGCTAACCACGCTGCAGCAACAGCACGTGAGACTTTTGCTGCTTCAGCAAGTTTACTAATCGCTGCTCTACTCTTCCAATATCCTCTTGGGCTATAATAAACAGATTCCATTATAATAGTTATATAATTAATTACCAGTCCCTAGGATTAGGTTACCCTTCATAGCAGATTTCACTAGAAAACTAGCGAGTTTTTCTTTGAGAGATTTATCAGGTATAGAATTTAACGCATGAATCAATTTCACATCCGCAATATGTCGTTGTTTTAAATCTTTGTCTTTATACGCAACATCATGAACGTGACACGCTTGATCAATCTTATTTATTGGATACTCTCCTGATCTTGGTTGATCTCGTTCGTCAAGTCGGATATCAAGTCGAGTTCCAGGACCACAGTAATTATATCCAGGTAAATGTTTTTCTCTGGGATACTCCACCCATGGAGTCCCTGGTAATTTTCCCAACGAAGCAGCGATATCACCTCCTGTCTTTGTGCTAGACAAATTAAATTTGTATTTTGTTTTGTGCCGCACTTTTCACACTTACGCGTTTTTTATTTTATGTTATTATTGTTGTCAATCCACTGGTTCCACCAACGGTGGGGGTGGGTGCCTTGCATCGGACACAATATAGATTCATATTTATTATTATGGATATAATTGACTTCTCAGCGACACGAAAGCAGGAGCCAGTCAAACATCACCCAGCGGTACCGAATTCTATTAGAATAATAATAATTGGGCCATCTGGAAGTGGTAAGACGCAATTATTGCTTGATCAGATAATGAGATGGCTCAAATGGGATAAGTTATATTTAGTGGCACTATCTGTAGATGATCAATGATGTTATGAAGTACTTAAAGATTTTAATGAAAATGCAAAGTTGCTGGATGAAGACGGTAATGATATTATTGATTGTATTACTAGTATTGATGAAGCGCCATCTGTAGATGACCTTGATGGACTTATTAATAATTTAGTAGTGTACGTTGATATTATGCTGGACAAACAATCAAATCCAGCTCGGATATTTTCTCGAGGTAGATACAAGAATACCGACGTGATTTATGTTACCGAGCGATATACGCAAATACCTAAAGTAATCAGAGACAACTGCAATATTTTGGTTGTGTTTAACGGAGTTCATAATCATACGCTGCAAAATATTTATTATACTTGGTGTTCAGGGGACATGGACATGATTAAGTTCAAAAACTTTTTTCAAAAGCACAAGCTACCCCGTTTAGTTTTATAACAATACATTTAGATGATCCTAGGTCGAGATATCGTAATTGACTTGATAAAATATTTGGTTAATTACAGCAGCAGGGAGGGTGAGACCAACACGCGGATTACTGTGTGTAAGAGAACGGGGTCTGTCTCAATTATTATATAATTGAGACCATAACAATTAATATATAATTGAGACCATAAACTGTATGATTGAGACCCAAATTTGTCTTAATGAGTTATAATTTGACAAAGTGGTCTGTTCACCCTCCCTGCTGCTGTATAACACAGTATTAGTAAATGAACGTGACGTAAAAATGTCCAAGAAAATAATTTTGTTAAAGTGCAAAGAGCATACTGTAAACTGCAAGCAATCGTAGGGTACTCTCCAAACGATATCATGGACCAAGTTGATGCAAATCTGGGTCATTCTCTACTGACTTGAGGTGGTTTTTATCATTTTACAGAAGGTCGCTAATCTATGGAATATGACTTACGTCTTCGTTTTCTGCAGTTGGTAAATGGCTGTTGTAAAGGGGACAATTAATGATGTTACTCGATACACAGTGGAGATATTTCTGTTGTCATAGGTATTAATTTGTCATCTGGTTTTAATATATTTAAAAATCATCTGAAGTTCGAACGATTATGCAGTTTGGCCCCGCATTTGTTCACTTCAGATCCGATAGACTTCGGCACAAATCCCCGAGCAGACTCTCGCCATATAAAGAAGTGAGTGAACAGAGACGTTTGAATGAGATTGTCACTGGTGATTAAACATGAATTGACTTTTTTCGACTTAAGAGATAATAATAAAGCTTGGATGGGAGAAAACAAACGGAGACCACAAATCGCTCGACATAATACGTCTGTCAAAGAGGTGTATGCACATTATTTTTCGATGCAAAAGGCCCTGTTGACCAGATGTTCTACTTTGCTAGTGTCAATGGGCACAAAGTATTATCAAAACGTTGTCATATCCGCCATCACGACGAACGTCCTGAAGGAGCACAACATTCAAACTTAGCCACATCCTCCATGCATTACTGATTTAGCACCAAAGTGATTGTTTTTTAATTTTTAAATTCCATCAACAAAGATTCGGTGAATTGCAGACGATTTGAAAGTTGCCATGCGGTGTGCAGTGCAGTTTTCCAATGCATGAACAAGATACCAAAAAAAAAACAAAAAAAAAACCAAAAACAAAAAAACAAAAAAAAAAACGAAAAAAAAACCCCCGAAGGGAATATAAAATGGCTTTTAATAACTAGATAATCGGACTTAAAAAGTGTGTAGAGGTGCATAAAGAGTACTTTGCAGGAATAGACCGATTTACTATTCCCTAACAAAGAACGTTGTTGTACATCGCACTAATATTCAGAACTTGTTAGATAACCCTTTTAGGTGCTACACTGTATGTCAATGTTGGTGCGATTTATTTTTCCTAGACCACTTTGCGTTATAATGGAGCTTACAATGTGCAGTACACATAAATTCTTGTGTCTCTTCTTACCCCCATTTGAAGTCATAAATTGGAAACCATTGAGATCAGCACCCACGGATGCTGCGATGGCTCAGTGGTTAAGGCGTTAGACACATGACAAGAATATTGCAGTTTCGAGTCTCAACATCTAATCGGCCTGACTCAGTTACCAAATTTCCCATGATGTTTAAAGTCATTTATTTCTTTGGAGTTAGTAATCAGGAAAAAATATATTTAATTATTGACTTTTTAATTAAAAGCTCAAGAATTCATAAGCATTTAAAATAATTCGTGAGTAATGGCAATGAAAATATGAAATGCCGTAAAATACTGGACAATTCATACAAATATAAAAAATTATCAAATTATTATCAACTTATCGTGTTACCTGTTATATTTCTATTTTTATATCTTCTTTAGTTCAAATTATAAATAATTCTGTATAGTCGCTAACATATCTTATTTTCTTTTTTTTATAACATATTCCATTGAAACGCGTACATCTTGTAGTCCAAAATAAACTTTGTGTTTTAAAATTTGTTGGCATAGCCCCAAACTGTCTAAGCAGTCCTTATCATTGGCTAATTCCACCGCTTTCCTGTATCAACAAACCTGGGTCAGTATGATTCTTTTTGTTGAAATTTTTTTTATCATTATTGACTGAATATGTAATAAAAACAATGGTTTCAAGGAATCTCTCGTTTTTGTACTTTAGTCATATTGGATCACACATAAAAATAATTTATCCAATACTTAAAGACCTCTTTATCAGGATATTTAGTCAAAGTTGTTAAAATTCTCTTAAGCAGTTTAAAAAATCTTGTTGCAATGCTTTTCTACTTTTAGAAATAGTAGCCATATGTCAGGAGATATCATCATTATTTATATCCAAGTGAAAGACATTCAAGCTATGACATATTCTGTAAAATCTGATCCAAGTCAGCTAAGTGGTGTTTTAAAATATCCTCTTACATATTTTTATTTCTATTTTTATGAACAACAACACACATGATGGCAGATTGGTATCATTTATATTAATTTAAAGTTGTTTTTATATGAATGTTTTCTGTAAAGGTTTTTCACGAGTAGTTAAGTAGTTTCTATGAAAGAGACTGCTTAAAGGATACTGTCCATTTTAGTAATGTCAGGCATATTGATGATGAGTTGGCATAAGTTATATAAATTTGAAATCCAGCATGACCAGAATGCTTTTTGTTACATTTTGTTAGTTTCTGCTGAGCCGTTTCTGATAAGTCTTGAAAGTGTTCTTTTAATTTTTATTATTTAATGCCACATCTAATAGTGGATTCAAATAATTTAAAAAAATTGGTAAAATCTGGTCCAATTCTGTTGAGTGTAGCTTAAAAAGCTGTTTCTAGGAATTTTTGTTTAAGTAACTATATCCATATTTGAAAGCAGATTGCATTCATATTAACAAAATTGAAAGCCATCACCTCTGGGATATTTTAAAAAAATAAAATCTGGTGAAATTCTGTTGAGAAGTAATATCTGATGGCGAATTATGATCCATTTGGTCAAATCAGCCAATTTGAAGGTTGCATGGGTATTAAAAGGTAAAAATTGTCTAGAAGCACATTCTTGATTTTTGGCATGATGGTTTAGAAACAGTGTGAATCCTGCAATAGTGCATCTAAGAACAGACCTTGGTGAATTAGATCTTTAAGTTGACTTTGATTTTTGAATTGGCAGATATTTAATTGCTTTTGTGATGGAAACATTTAGGTGCACTTTCACAAATGAATTACAAATCAGACATTACAAAGATTCTATTGATTTGATATTCACATATTAATGTTGAATATAGCCTACCATATTTACTGTACATGATCGGACACTTTGTTTATGGACACCATAACTTTTTTGAAAAATATCTAAATGCCTTGTAACGTTTGGACGTTGCTCGACCTTCATTTTTGGACACAATTTAAAGACGATCCATCAAAATTGTCACTACTAACAATATTAGGTTTCACAATGAGTCAGTATGGATTAATAAAACTCGTAGGACCGGTCCGATGACTCGAAAGTCAGTGGACATTGGCCCGTCGGGGCCTCCCTTGATTGTGGCACGTAACCGGGATTTATTGCTGAATTCGGTTTGCAAGTTGTATGTATCGTTTGTTTCCACAGCCTTGGACGGAGCCTTGGCTGAGTAGTGACTGGGAGCGCGACATGATATGAGAGCTATTTCGGCATGGAGCGTTGAGTGGTCTTCAACAGATGTTGTAAACCGCCCCCTCGTAGCTGAGCCATCCGTCTGCCCTCCTGGCTTTAACCTTCCACGTCATCTGTGGATCACACTGAATCGCTTTCGGACAGGACAGGGTCGTTGTGCAGTCAACCTTGTCCGATGGGGCCAGGCCCGCTAACTCTTCTGTTGCTGTGGAGCTCTTGAGATCATGTCACACTTTGTGAACAACTGTCCACTGACAAAGTTCCCTGGTGGACTGCATGCACAGCATGTTGCTGATGATGACGCTGTTATATGGCTGAGTACGCACTGCACACGATAATATATATAGTATGAATTAGTAAATTCATTGGCATTATGCAACAAAACAAACCCTTTATCCATGGGACATTGTGTACCACGGATTAGGCAAAGTTATTGTTCTACAGGTAATAAACCTTATTGCAGATAATAAACATTAATTGCGGAAGCTTAATTTTCAGTACATTGAGTGGTAGCTGCTTTTTATTTCCAAACACATCTGTCAAAGAAATTCCCAAGTTATATTATTAACAATTATCACCTAGTTACCCTAGAATCTCCAGCACTCATCAAAACTCCAACACGCATCAAAACCATCTTCAGCAAGCCAGAAGTTTTGAATCGGCAAGTTCTGCTTATTTTGGAGCTACCCATAGCTAGGTTAAGAAAGAGAAAAAACTGGAGGAACTACAACAGATAGATTATGTTTATTTAAGAATATAAGCTACCAAATTTGTCATGTTTATGTCGATGTCAAGATAGAAAATAAACTTATATATTGATAGAAGCCCTAGGTCCCAAAACTGGAGAAATCCTTTGTTTTCTACACGTTCATGTCAACAAGCTGCCAGTTCCGACCCATACTTGTTCTACATTTATTGATGTTGCCGCTGCAATAACCGATGGGCATTTCTTTAATTCTTCAAAATTGGCCTTTTGAGGCTAGTTCCATAACACGTGCACCCTTCATCAAATCAAGCCAGCTACAATCTTAAATAAAAACAACGCAAACGAAGTCAGAACCAAACTGGAATAAAATCAATGGAATCTTATCGAGTGATGGATTTTCCAGAGAAGTGGAAACACATTTATTGTGCTGTGAAAGTTTCAATTTTGCTGGAAAAAGAAACTTTATGCTATGATGGCTACCAACAGCTGCAAAATATGGAAATTAAATTAACAATTAGTTGAAACTAGACATCTGGCAGTCAAGTTAACTGAGGGTGGAATATCTCACAAACATGTTTGTGAAATGTTTTCTTGTGGTCATTTTCTTAAATTTCCTTATGAATAGCTTCATCACTTGGTAGCCACAGCAAAACAAGTTGTCTCACACAGAACAAAATCTTGGCCAATTTAAGTACATGTACATGTACCATGTAAACAACAACTATACATCAACATGCTACTGCAGTCGATACATATCTTTTTATTTAGTGATACATGTTTATTTAGTATGGAATATAGATTAAACAAGGATTACCATTTATTATATACGTGTTATTTATTTTTTCTATTGGGATGTGACATGAATTTTCTAGCGTGTGACCAATACTCGAATTCATGGACTATTTTTATACGCATGTACAGTACTTAACGCCTTATAGATTGTACTACACAGAATGTTAGTTGTCAATATATCAGATTAGTTTAAACATTTGTCTTTCTATAATCAACATTTCTGGTAGTGTTAGAAAAAAAAATTATTTGTTCACTTAATGGCAGCACATCATCATATGAACTAACAATAACCTCGTTATGGTGGGGGCAAATTAATCTTCCAGTTTTCTTTTGGACACCAAATTAAGGAATTTAATATGCAAAGGAATTATTTTTGGCGTCTGAAACCATACTGTATATACAGTATATAAAAAGTTATTTGAATCGAAAATCTGAATCTGACAAAAGTCATAGTAATGTTGTAATCTGAGGTTAAAAGCAAGAATGAATCCTCTAAAAGCAGAATGGTTGGCATTCAGTATGAACTATACCCCCCCCCCAGTGATCGGAAAACTATGTCCGAACCAGGAATTTATGGCCATAGGACACAATTAATTTTATTATATATTCTCTACATTTGTTTCTCAGTACTGAACTCTCCACTGTGTGACAATCAATACAAATCATATATTAATGTAAAATACCTTCAAAGATGAATTCACGGTGAAGTTCTTGTCAAGGGTTGACCTGCATTTTTTTGAGAGGCTGAATTGTAAACAAAACACCATGCAATGGAACACAGATTTCACTTCCGGATCATCACCAAGGCCTTATTACTCACTGTGCACTGCCGCCGAAATACACACAGACAACCACATCATTGCAAACCAGAGACAACTTTATCTTATTTCTAATTTTAATTAAGTGCTATAGTTCTAGTGGTTAAGAATAATCGTCATATGCTTACACTGAACGAGAATTCTCTTCATGTTTAACGTGGTACCTTCAACCGTAGTATCTTCCATTGTATTTCATATTTCACACAAATTTACCGAATACTGTTTTTTATATTTTACAACTCTGTTTCTTATAATATCAATAAGTAAATCGCCTTTGACCCGTTGTTCTTGTATCAGCTCTAACATTATAAACTTTGCACCTCTGAGATAAGCTCGAAGTTGATTCAATATTTTATTATAAGCCGCTGTTGCTATCGTGCAAGGCGCGTTTTTATTCTCAAGTTTTGGTTCTATTTTTTTCGTTGATCGCTGATAACGCCATACCTGTTCCTGACACTATCAGCAATAATGGATTTGTGTTCCTCCTGCTGATACTATTCTTGCTGTTGTTAACACAATCGGGATATAGTTTAACACGCTTATGATTCTGCTGTAATATTTTCTGGCCTGTCTGATGCAATACAGTATGACAGTAGCTGTAATATCTGGTTGCGTTCGTTGTCTGAGAGATTAGATGATATGTAATTAAAGTCGATGACATCTTTGTTGTCATTATAAAACTTCGCTAACAAAGTTTAACGCTAACAGTTAACTTCCTCTCAGGAATAGCTTTATTAACCAGATCACTAAATTTACTATTAACAGTATCAGCAGTTTTTTTTTATATTCATCATATACCTCAGATGATGCATCTTTTATGTCTAAGATCATGAAAAACATTTTTATTGATCACATCAAATGGAGGATAAAAAATCATTGGTATTTCGGTGACATCATTCACGTTATTTTGGCAAAGATCTTTTATTATCAATATAACCTAATAAAAGTATTAAATCTTTAAACTTAATATTATTACGTACCATATCTTGTGTCAGTATTGTATATGCTGTTGCAAAAGACAGAAGTCCACGTGTATCAGTGTCCAAGTTGATGTTATTTATAGGTAGGTTTAGATACCAAACAATCAAACCTTTTATATTGTTATATTTTGGTTCTGTCAGCAGCTTTCCAGCCTCCTTTTAAATCATAAGCAATAGGTTTAATAATATTACTAATACTTGTTATGTCATCGAGTGTTTGATCTCGTTCAGCATCGCTGTAAGACTCAATCTTTGACTCAATAGTATTTACAGCTATCAGTGCCACATTTATTTGTTCCTCAGAATATTTTTTTGTGGTCGCTATCTGTCAGATAATCTAATAGTATAAGATACGCTGTTGCTAGTTGGTTGGCGTCTTCATGATAATCTGCTACCTCGAATAACTTTTTTTTCTTCAGGATAGTCCATACCTAACTCACTAAATATTCTACGATTAGCAAAACTGTCCCTTATCCTGCGATTTTTTTCATCATGAACTTTTTGTATTTGATTCTCTTTTTGTTTCATATCACCATGATATTTTGTTTTTACGAGGTTAAATCGTTGATTGCCATAGCATTTTCCTTGTTAATCTGAAGCATTGTATTTGTCAACATCGACTCAACTTTTAGTCTCTGCACCTCGCAATCGTTTGGATAACAGTACTTGCTAATAATATGAAAATCTCGTATAGCATTTTTTTATCTGTGGACCTCTCATTCCAGCAACTCTAACAAAATTGTCTTCGTTTTCTCGTAGGTCAGTTGATTAGTGTTAAACTTTCAATTCTAGCTATTTCACTAACTTCTCTAACGCTTTCGGGGTCTAGCTGATCAACGTCAGCTATTTCTACTTTTGTTTCAGGACAAAATATGGTGTTGTAAAACTCTTGCAACTCGGATCGAAGGAGGATCAACAGACATTATAAACTACATCTACACTAAATCATCAATTGCGTACAACTGAAACATTGTCAAACCCGGGTAAGACTTTCTGCTTTGACAACATATATCCGAAAGTAAATGTACTTGTTAACCGTGTTAGCATCAGCGATAGTAAACTGTTGACTCGTTGAGATATAAACACCCGTTGCGCTGTACAGAGTTGTCCATGTGGTATTATATGTCGATCTCTCTAATCTCCAGTTGTATATGCGGCCGACACCAGCATTTAATCGTCCTCGTAAATGAAACTTCCAAATTGCAACAACTGCTGGTGATTGTATTTTTTTTTATCTAAACAATGCTTGTTTCTCCATATGTTGTCCACTCGAGACCTTCTGATATAGCGCTGTTAAAAGAACAAGCATTATTTGGATTGTTCCCAGGGTATTGTGTTGACGAAGTCGGTCTAAAACACAAACGATTATCTGTGGAATCATCAAGATATGGAATGTAATCGACGTTACTGCGAGCTCGTTTTTTGCTGCCAACACCACTATCTATTTACAGAATATTTGAAATATCTAATGCAGAAACAGGAACATATATTGACGCTAATTTGTTTGCTACCGTGTCGATGGCTCCTCTCATTGTACCTCGAGTTCGTTCAACGTAAAGAGCATCAGCTGATGTACATGCAACAACAACTGCATTTTTTCCTGCCACGTCGAAGTAAGATTTGATTGTCAGATCAAATATAGATACTGGATAATATGTTGTTGTTCTTTTGTTTGATTCCATGTTTAGCATGCCTGTCATTGTGTCTCAGGATTTTGCTACTCGTATTGCGGTATCACCATCGACGTAGTTCGTAGTTCTTGTTTGTCAGATCAGATGTTTTTGTTGCAAACGCAGTTGATGCTATCCTGTTGACGCCCATGTCAATATTACCTGTGATTGTGTCGTAGGATTTTATCACAAAAGTTTGTCTCACAAATTTTATGTTTGCTACCCAGCTGTAATTGGACAAGGGAGTATTTGCCGAGTTTTTTGTTGTATTTCACTTTACCTCCCATGTCTAACGAACCTGTCGTTGAACCTCCAGGAAGATTTAGGTACGCTGTCAATGATTTGTTGAACTGATCATAGGATACTGCATCTGATTCTCCGTTCGGAGGAAAGTCTGTTGGTAGTCCTTGATCTTACCGCCATTGATAAATGAAATGGTATATATTACAAAATCATTAGATTTGCTTATTTTTGAATTTGAAACCGTATTGAGTTCGTTGATACTTACCGCCTGAGAAATATGTTGATTAGAGGGCAGATAAGTTACCTCCAGGTTTTATTATTGTCTTACTTGTCATGTTTATGTCGCCGGTCATTATCCTACCTGCGAGTGGAAGTTTATCAGTAACTGCTGTGGTTATCTGATTATGACTTAACTGCTTGTGTGATATCAACGTTGTTGAACGAATATGATGTGCTAATATTTGTTATCTTATTATTGCTCATGTTGATGTTGCCAGTCATTATGCCACTGGAATGTGAAAGTTTTTCAGATACAGCTGTGGTTAGTTGATTGTAACTAACAGCTTGGGTATTATTTAAGTTGACATGAGGATACATTGTGTTTAGATCTAATACTCGTTGTAAGGTTGTCGGTTTTTATATCACCGGATTTCTTGAGATAATTTGTTAGATCAACATCTGTTGTTGCAGTTGTTGCAGCAGATGAACTACTGACTTATGTACCAAATTTTTTTAGTAGCTCATGTTATTGTAATTGCTGCCGACAAAATTTTATGCACATGTTATATGATGATCATAATAAACTTTTGATACAGAACGAGTAATAAAAAATAAACACAACTACGAGTTACCAGATTGTCCTTACCTGATAGTCGGATGCAATGGATCTGGCAAAACAAACCTGTTAATGAACTTGCTACTCAACGACATATTCAACTACGATTAGGTGTATATCTACACGTTCAATCCTCAGCAGGACAAATATGTGTTGCTGAACGAGTACAACGAAACCTAAAATATGAACTTGGTGTTGGTGAAGATATCTTTGTTAGAAGATCACCTGAAGATCTTGTTCCTGTTGCCGAGCTAGACTCGGACGAACATAAGATTATTGTGTTTGATGACATCCTGTTGAGCAATGCCGAAATGGACAAGTCTAAACTTACTTCTCACTGTCAAGAACCGAAGATGTAATGCAATTTATCTTGCCCACGGTATTTATAACGTCGATTGTTTTATCAGAAGAAATACGGGTTGTTTTATACTGTTCACCGGAGTGGACAAGATTGATGTGCAAAACATGGCACGAGAACAATGCGGTGCTTTTTCCAGAGAGAGCTGTATCATGAGGTAGCTCATGGAAATCACAGTTTTTTCTTATTCATTAAACTTGCCAGAGATACCAAGTATATGTTTCGACGCGGAATGGATAATTTTTAGACTGTAAAGAAGTATAAAATTAATAGGTGTTATTCACAATAATGGACTAACCTCTATCTGCGTGGGTTCGAGTCTCGGATTCGACCAATGTGGTTGTATGAGAAGGCTTGCCCGTAGCTTTTCGTGGGTCGGTGGTTCTTTCCGGAGTTTTCGAGGGTTCTTCCTCTACCATTTATACCGGCCGCCAAGTATAGCCCATAAATTGGGCTGGAGAATGGAGTTACACCCCACAACAACAACACAAGAACAAGAACAAGAACAACAACAACACAATAATGGAGAAGGTGCAGATATATCTTCTAAAGAGATATGTGGCTATAAGAGCTGCGATTAAGAAAAATGTTGAAGAAAAACGCGCTGGATAACATCAAACTACAAAAGAAACTGCAAGACTCTTTAAGCCTACCACCGAATCTGTACTTGAAAAGCAACATGGCATCGACAAAATATTATTGGAAGATCTAGAAAAAAATTTAAAGAGAAAGGTCTGCGAGGACTACTTGAAGAAGGTAAAAAAAAAGTTGCCGAGGATATTATTGCAAAACCTGCTTCTAAACTTGAAGACGTAAAATAACAACAACAAAAACCATATGATGATAGTTCAAAATAAAGTAGGTTTATCACAAAGAAACAAATTGAACTTGCAGAAAATTTAAGAATGTTCCAGGATGTAATGACTAGGGGATCTGAAAATTTATTTTAAGGGTAAGACATATTGAAAAAACTATAAGCAAGTTTATACCATATTTTCCAACATACTACTCAGATGTTCTAAAGAAAAGTAAGATTAATATTGATATGTCAAAAAAGTTAAAATTAAGCAAAGATAAATACGATGATGTTATCCTAAAAATCGAATCTCTCATTGGTGAATTAGAAATGTTTCTGATTTGACCAGCGATGATGAAAAGCTCGTAAATTTTACCGAAAATGAACAATTTGATGAGAATGTTGGTAATCTTGCTGAAATTCGCATGAAAGGTATCATAGCAAATTATATCTATTGAACAACAGAAAATTATAAACCAAAAAAAGGTTGAGAGCTAAAAAAATCTTTTAGGACAGTTTAGCTGAATTTTAAATGAAAAATATCGAAGAAAAAAGGAAAATGCATTTCATACTCGTCTGATTGTTATCTCAAAAAGGTCTACCTCGAAGTAAAACAACAAGGTGAACAAGGTGAATCGTATGACTCAGATGTTTCATTCAAATCTTTTAAGTCAGGTGATGGATTAAAGATCTTTAACTCGGCAGCTGATATTATTCACTGACTGATGCTATTAATCTCATCGAAAGAAGCTGGAAACTCGAGCACATAAATCGATAATGAAATAGTTGAAATATTTGATCATCTGAGATCGAACAGCTACTTTATGTATTACACAGCAACTTGATTCGCGGCGAATTAATTCGCTAACGCAAACCAGTTATTATGTCTTTATCTGCGAATAACAAATAAAAATGTCGTCGAAGACGCTGATACTCGACTCATCTCAGACATCAAACAGCACAAACTTCTTCATGTTCTATAATCCTATTATTGAACTTGATCCTGGTACGCCAACGTCCCCAAAGCAATATGAGATCGGATTAGAATATCCTACTGTATGGCACTCTAAGGCAAATGTTTAAACTAACGTCACTGACGATTTTATATTTGGCATAAAACCAATGACGTCACAGATATCAACAAAACGATACAATATCTTATACCTGCTGGCAGCAGAGAAATATTATCTGATAATTTCGAGATCATTTCGAATTACAACACGTTACGAGCTAGAGTAACACTAAAAATCAAATTGTTTTAGATCTCAGAAGCCAATATACAATAGGATCATTTTTAGGATTTAATAAACAACAATATGGATCAGACAGATCTGCGACAATATCATATGACAGTGAATCAGCCGTCAACATCACAGATGTAAACATAATCCTGATAAACTGTTCTATTGCAACTGAGTCATACACAGCATGAGGTAGCCAAGGACAGACAATTTATTCGTTTAGTCCTGAGGTTTCATCTGGTTCGCCGATGCAAGTTAATTCGAGACAAATTATGTACTATCCTGTTAGTGTTGAAAATCAAATATCATCTGTCACGATGGCACTGATTAATCAGGTCGTCAGATTGATCTTAACAACGAAAATGTGACTTACTATTTGCATCTGAGGTTGGTCAAATGATCACAGTGAGCTACTGATCAAAGTCATTTTTATCAGACATTTTGTATAACAAGATGAAACAACAAAAAATTTATCACAGTAAAATAGGTGAATTTTTAAAATATATTCTCCAAGATAATCTAAAATATACCTGGAATAGCTTACAATGTAGCACCAATCACGTTAGACGTGTCAAAAACTTTTGCAACAGGAGCCGCATCTGCAGCAGGAACAGCTGTCGGACAAAAGACAGGTGATAAAATTAAAGGTGGACTGCAAAGCGGTCTCACATTTATCACTGGCAATAATGACATAAAATAGGTTATTTCTGAAATAGCACCATCATCGGAAACGGCACGTGCGATGATAACAACAAGAACTAAATTGTTGTCTCCGGCAGGCGAAGAGATTGTTATGAAACTTGTAACATTAGCTAAACCTCGGAGTGCTAGCACTCAGCTTGATGTTGCTGCGTTTTAGGTGATTGTAAAAATAATCACGATTTTGTCTGACGATTACAACAAAGACGTCTATTAAAATTATCTTGACCTTGCCGATAAGATAACCGTAGACGGTTCTGCAACGGAGTTCGAGTATATTGAATATCTTGACGAAAACTCTAATGAGCCCAACAAGATGGGCATCAGAACATTTAATACTCGAGGTGAAGATGTGATGTTATTTCCTCATAAAGCCGTTCTTGAAGTACAAAGATGTATAATGACAACAGCTAATCCTCCAGTCGCGATTGCTGCTGGTGTTGATATATCACTGGTGAATAACGGTTGGAGGATATTCAAAGGCGCTTGATATCAGATTGCCAATCAAACCGTTGAAGATATTTCTATGCACTTGCCGATAACAAGTACTATTTTTAACATTGTGTCGTTCAGCGATGATTACTCGAGAACTATTGCGACAAATATACTATAGTTCAAAGATACCGGAACAGGAGATGCTATCTCAGATGAGTTTAAAAGAGGCACTGATGCTGATGATGCAGTACAAAATGAATTAATTCTAACACCAGGTGGTGATAATGCAGCAAGCACAACATACCTTAGAAGCACTTACAGCAGAGGCGGCTGGTGGAGTAATTGTGCCAGCGGCAATAAGAAGTGCACTAGGTAATGCTCGGCGACCAAATTATAACGAAGGATATGCTAAACGAAAAGCGTTTGCAGAACTATCAATAAATTACTATGATGCTTCCGTTAAGCACAATATTTGTGTTTTGCCGCGACTACAACAAAGCATTTCGTGGTATCAAACATACGCTTATACTTGACAGAGTTGATCGGAACTATTGTCTGCTGAGAGTTGGTGGTAATGATTGCTAGTTTATAATTTCACGATTGGCGTTATGGATGCCAGGAGTTGTAGTATCTGTTTCAAAATTGATATAACTTGAGACTGTTATCCGCGTACAGTAGAAAGATATACTTCGAGCAGCATAAGTTTTATCAGTTTGCAGTAGCAAATTCAACTGATAGCACATGTCGAATAACAACAGCGCCTAGCGAACATTTGCCGAGACATATATCTGTTTTGTTTTAACAACAGGAAAGGCGTGGCAGTCAAGAAGAAAACAATTCTGTTTTTGATATTTCTAACGTAAGGAGAATATTCATCATAATGAACTCTAAGCAATATCCTGAACGAGCGATTGAAGTTAACTTTTTAAAGTTTATTCTGCAATTTGACCCGTTTCCTTGCGTCCGCAGTGATCGTAAAGCTACCTAATATTAATTTTGTCTGACATCAAGTATAAAAATGACAACATATTTTCTCAAATGCAGAACCAAAACCAATAGCACAAATTAAACAACAGAAAAAAAACCGCTAATAACAGAACAATGCTAAAAAGTATCTGATGTCTGTGGCCGGCGAAAGAGTAAGTTCCTTAAAGAAGATAAATCCGGTGATACAATCACTGCTGGTTGCGCAATGCAAATCCAGAGTGCTAGCACTCCGACAATAACGATAAAGTTATTTTGGTAAGCGAGTAAAAATAAATGAAATGTAATTACAAAGATGTGAACAAAGATCTGTACCTTGAACAAAATAAGATAGTTGCTTATTTCCAGCGTTGCAATTATAGAGCTGTCATCGGATCAGGATTGGATATACATAAAAATTATGGGCAAATTACCGAAACCAAATGGAGGATGGACATTGTTAGGAGATAAATATATCGGTCCATGGAATCCACCTGATCAGCGAACTCGACGAAAATGACAATCCGTTACCGGGACAAGAACCTTACAACGCCGTTCATGCAATTGCGATGAGTCATGATATTTGTTACTGTGATCACGTCCACGACAAACTAGGTTGCAATCGTGTAATGCTTGACAAATTACGAGAGATGAAACCAGATAATATGCGAGAAAGATTTGACAGAAAAGTAGTACAAGGTATATTGGAGCAAAATATAAACTTGGCGTTGGGATGCAAAGCACTCTGATGCAAGCATCCACCGTGCCTCAGAAACTTGCGTCAATCAGCTAGCGCATGAACTTCACAGACCTAAAACAAAAAGTATCTTCGACGAAAGGTCGTCGCAAATGCAGTTGATATCTGGGCGATGGATCTCGCAGATATGCAGAACATTGCATAGTACAACGATAATAAACGGTATATGTTTAACGTGATTGATGTCTTAGCAAATACGCGTTTAGTGTTTCTGTTTCTAATAAAAGTGGATCGACGATAACAAATGTGTTAGTAGATATTATTGTTAAGACAGAGTGAAAATCTAGTAAGATTTGGACTGACCATGTATCAGAGTTTTTTAACTAGCGGTTCGAGCAGATTCTGAAATAAAACAATATACAAAATATGTTACCCGTAACGAAGGGAAGAGTGTTGTTGTCGAACGCGTTAATCGTACGATAAAAGAAAAGATTTACAAATTTCTTACAGCAAACAACGCTAACAGATATGTTGATGATCTGCCAGCGATGATATTAGATTATAATAACACTAAACACAGTACAATAGGTATGTCACCGAACGATGCCATAAAAAATCCGGTTCTTGCAAACGAGAACATACATTGTGGATCGTGTTAGAATTTCATTAACGAAAAAGACATTTGAAAAAGGTATTACTCCGAACTGGTCCTCGGACCTATTTGCCGTTGGCAAGATTTTAACTACAATACCTGCAACATAAATGCTAAAAGATATTGCAAACGAAGATGTCATAGAAAGTTTCTACGGACAGGAACTTCAACTAAAAATACAAGATGTATTTGTTATCGAACGAGTGATAAAAAAGCGTGGTAATAAATGTTTGGTGAAATGACGCGGTTACAGTGATAGTTTTATCAGTTGGATTCCAACTAGTGAAATCAAAGATCTTCGATTAGATCGCTAGCTATCCGATTAGATTGCCTTAAATCTTTTCATATTTTAGCGGAACAAACTTGCGTTTAACGGGTCTGCATAATGATAACAGATTCTGTTTTCAATCTTCTGTTAAATCTGTCAACAAGTTTAAAATCTTTACAAAAATAAAAATCAAATTTTATATTTGTTTGACGACCATAAACTTCTAGTTGTCCAATACGCATAAACGGCTTAAGCATATCCCATAATATCTGATGCTCTGTGACAGTAAAATAATTTTTTTTTTGGTCTTTTTGGCAAGATGATATTTGACATTATATCGTGATTTCGCTGCAACATAAACTTGTTGATGTTGAGGTATAATACTTTGTTGATCGGCAAGTTGATCATTAGGTACAATAAACAAATATTTTTCAAGATGAAATTGTAATTGTTCTACATGCTGATGCGATGTTGTCAGTCTAATACAATTTTCAATTTTGTCTAGATCAGCTCAAAGATCAGCCATTCGTTGAAACATATCATGTTTTATCAGCGACATTATATATAAAACTTTTCTCTAATATGAATAATAAATATGCCGGACGAAATAGGCAGTATTGTCGGAGCTAAAATATTGAATATGAACCTGTTGTTTGTCGCGGATAAAGATTTTATAAGCAATAAAAAAAACCGACCTTAAGTACGTAGATCTTATCGTTAGACATGATCATTACTCAGCTTTTGATGTGCTGTTAACAGATTTCGAGGCATCAGAACTCGAGAAAGATAAAAAGACCATTGCCATACATGACAGTGGCACTGTTATGAAATGGGCCCATTGTTGCTTGACCAGAGAAGAATCTTACAGATATCTTAAAGATAGATCTTTAATCAATGATGTGCAAAGAACTATAATTTTTTGTTAAATAGCTGAATAACATGGAACGGTTTGTTACTCGAGCTAATGTTGTGAACACATACCAACTTGAAGAGGCTATAAGAAACATGTTTCGCTGGGATGTTAACGCGATGGCCCAATTCGAAGTAGAACGAGAAAAAAAAATCTTATTTTTTTAACAACTTCGAAGTTGATCGCATGTTGAAATATGGTAAGATTTTGATCGAACACGACAGAGAAGCGCTAAACAAATATGTAAATTCCTGTTTGACCAACAGCGATGTTGCTGCTATATTGAACGGTAAGTGAGTATCGAAAGAAGGTTCTATCAAAAGTTTTTGCTGAGTATGAGTATTTACGAGTACCATCAACAACATATTTTATTGATCGTGTATTAATGTTAATTATTTTGTCGTTGCGGATATTGATGAAAATGATATTTTTTTCTCCTGTGACAGAGTTTGTCGATATAACAGATCAATCGCGATTTTTTAAATCCACGGATATTATTTTGTTTAGAAGTAACAATGTCAAGATTTTCGAGAAGGTTGTCTGTCATAATGCCGTTGATGTGTTGGATAACTAAGCCATTTGGGATGAGTCCATGAAATACCTCATAAACAAACGATGCAAGAGATAGCTGGCATTACCAGTGTTAGTACTTCGTAATTTTACCCGAAAATATCCCGTATTACAGATACGACCAAGAAATGTTTTTGCTTGGATGTTTCTGACAATTCCTCCTCTGCTAGCCTCATAAAAATTATATATCGGATGTTCTTCTTGCAATGACAAATTGGCAATGTTATTGTCGGTGACATGATCATTGATATGATAAACTTTGATTCCAACTGGAATATCATCAATGAGCAATATATAAATAAAATCATGTAATATTATTTTTGTGTATTAATTTTCATCTTCCGCTTTTACAGTTATCCTGTAAACTTCCGATGTTAATACTCCGATCGCATTTTTCGTTTTGAGATTTATAACAACTCCAATTTCATTACTGGCAAACAAGTTATATTTTGGATAACACGAAAATATTTCATTGCACCTTGCAAGACCGTTAACGATAATGGGTTGTTGGTATAAATTTGCCATGATATACAATACGTTTTTCAAATCTCTAATTGGCAATTTCTTATCGTACAATTAGAGAAATATTAAACACAATATTATATGATGTTGAAACTTGCAGATATCGCAAGACAAAGTTTGTTCGTCACAAAATATCAACCCCAAAAAATTTCAACAGCATTTGCTGGATTTGACAAGGGTTGGATATTTGATAATCAGCTTTTAGTAACAAATTTCTCATCTAAAAATCTGTTTGATTTACTTCAACCAACAGTAAAATCTGAGCTTGCTAAGCATAACAGATTAAACATGATAGTTCAGTTTCATGTTCCTTTTTCAAAGATGAGTATACCATCGGATCGGCAATCTGATCAGACGCAATGATCTCAATAGCAATTCGAAGAACTTGCTGATCCTTACATTACATCGCTATCTCCCCCCTCCCCCCGAGTTTTCACTGGAACAAATTTGATGTCATTGTCAGATGATATATTTCAAGAGATACAGAAAAAGATTGATGAATACACAACATCTGGACCGGGATGGAGATTCGACAATATAACAGAAATTTTGTTTCACTCTATGAATTATAATCCATTGCGAGGTAGCTCATATTTCGATAACAAATGTTTCCAGCGGGAGTTATTATCAGCGTTGTTACCGGTAGATAAGCATGCCGATAAAGTATCAAATTACGTCTGTCATTCTAATAATCTAAACTTTTCCGGAATTATATTTCCCGTTTCTGAGAATCAAATTCCATTATCTGAGAAACAAGACAATTTATTTTCACCAGGTGGTATTAATATGTTTGGAGTAGATGATGATACACAAAAGATTTATCCAAGATATATCAGCGATCGAGCCATATCAGATCTCGTGAGATATAAACAAGCAACAATAAATTTATTGCTCTATACAAACCACTAGGTGTGGATCAAAAACTTCAACGTGTTGGTTGGTGGGCAGTACAACAAGCATAAGAAATTTTTTTTTTTTCTGCGTCAGAAGCTTACATGGATGCAAGTCCCAGCTGGTATTATATCGTCATCTCGCCATCTCGAGTATTGTTCTAAAGTACAGCAGATATCTATGCCATGTAAGGATTAAAATATATTACATTTTACGAAATACAGACACAAGATGAAAGTTCCGTTTATAATATAATATATTTCGATTTTGAGTCAATTCTGCTTCTGGTGCAAGGAGCAGAAAATAACCCTGATAAATCCTTGACAAGAAAAGTACAAGAACATGTTCCATGTTGTATGTGCTGTTGATAAACGTTTATCAAAACCAATTAAACTTTACTGTGGCTCCAATCCTGCTCTGCGGTTGCTGAAACACCATATCAACGAGGTTGATTCCACCATGATGTTGCCCGATAGAACGACGAAACCAAAACCTTTAACAGTAAAACAGGAAATTGAATTGGTTCAGCAAGAACGTCACATCTGTTGGGGGGGGGGGGGGCGTTGGCGCCTGAACTTGGATCTAATTGTGTAAAAGATCATTGTCATATTACAAGTAAGTATCGGGGCCCAGCTCATGACAAATTCAACCTTAGATATACCCCACAAGATTTCGTTTCTGTTGTCGCACATAATTTTCGTGGTTATGACTCTCATATTATCGTGGTAGCATTCGGCAACAAGTATATAATAAGCTGCCTAAAAGTAAATAACAACAGTAAAATACAATGAATCCCAAATAATACGGAAGAATACATGTTACTGACACATGACATTTATTGAAAGTTTACAGTTTATGGCAGCGTCGTTAGATGGGCTTATGAAAGCATGCGGAAAGATTGATAATTTGACTGATCATTTCGGTGACAAAGCAAATTTACTTACAAGAAAAGGTTTCTTTCCATACGAACAGGATGCGGGGGGTCGTGGGTTTGATCCCCGGCCGGGTCATACCAAAGACTTATAAAAATGGTACTAACAGCTGCCTCGCTTGACGCTCAGGATTAAGAGGTTAGTGTTAGGACTGGTCGGCCTGGTGTCAGGATAATTTGTCTGTGTGAGGCACCATGCTACATGTCTGCGGCATGATGCCACAGTGCTAGACATCACTTTAAACTGCCACACTGCAGACATCGTAGCGATATGACTGAAAAATTGTTAAAGCTACATTAAAAAAAAAATCCAAATCCATACGAACATCTTGACGACTGGGATAGATTTAATGAACAAATTTACCAGAACAACCTTCGGTGATTATCATGACTTATATCTGATCACAGATGTGTTGTTGCTTGCAGATATATTTGAAAATTTTAGAGATGTCCGCGTTGATAACTACGGACTTCATCCAGAATGGTATTACTCAGCACGAGGACTAAGTTGGGACGCATTACTCAAGCACAGCATAATTAAACTGGAGTTGCTGACAGATCCTGACATGTTTTGTTTCATAGAACGTGGAATCAGAGGAGGAATTAGCGTTATAACAAAACATTATCCTAAAGCTAATAAGAAGTACATGAGCAAATTTGATAAGATATTCCCGTCGTTTTTCATAGTTTATTTGAACACCAATAACCTCTACGAATATGCAGTGTTTGAGCGGATGCTGTATTGCGGATTTCATTGGATAAGTCTGGATCAGTTTTTCAAAGAAACCAATAAAACTGTACCTGTACTTGGTTACTTGTTGTAGTTGATTTCGACTACCCTGTGAAGCTACATGGCGCAGATAACGAGTATCCATTTTGTCCAGAATCAATGTTGATCGACTATAGTATGTTTTCGGAGCAACAACGTAATTACTCGTCTAGTGCTAGCACTAGTGGTAAATCATTTGTTCAAAAACTAGTTCTTAATCTAGACAAACGGATATATATATATATATATATATATATATATATATATATATATATATATATATATATATATATATATATATATATATTGCACCATAAAACTCTGAAACAGGCACTTGATCATGGTCTAGTACTAAGAAAAATTCATCGTGTGTTTAAGTTTAATCAATTGCGTTGGATGAAAGATTATATCGACTCTAAGACTAGACGAAGAGCAGCTGCAACAATAGGATTTGAGAACAACTTCAAGCTCATGAACAATAGCGTCTTCGGAAAGACCATGGAAAACATTAGAAAGAGAGTCTATATTGAGATCGTCAATAGTACTAAGCGTCGTAATAAATTTGTATCGTTTCATTTGATAATTTTGTTAGTGTGAAAATTTTAATGAATATCTTTTCGCGATACATAAGAGAAAAACAAACTTGAAGTTGAATAAACCAGTTTATGTCGGTATGGCAGTGCCTGAGATATCATTGACGTTAATGTACCAGTTTAATTATGATTTTGTTAAGGTTGAGTGGCCTGATGCAGAGATGCTTTTTACAGATACTGACTCGTTGATGCACAAAATAGAATCTGATGATATTTACAAAGAATTTTATGAACAATGGGATCTGTTTGATCTTTCAAATTATCCAACAAATAGCGGATATCACTGCGATGATAATAAAAAAGTAATGGGAAAGTATACAGATGAAGTTTGAATGAAAATTATAACGGAGTTCATTGGATTACGCAGTAAAATGTTGTGCTTAAAATTTTCCCCTGATAATAAGGTCAAGAAAGGAGCCAAGGGAATTCAAAGAAATGTGGTCGGTAAGGTAATAGCATTTGATAATTATAAGTCGGCGTTAGACGGTTTAAGTAGTCATGTCGCAATGATGGCAATAAAATCAAATTATCATAAGACTGAGACGGATGTTATAACAAAATCTGGCCTTTTAATTTCGATTATAAACGCTATTGTTCTGATGGCATTAATACATTAGCGTTAGGATATAAAAATGTGATGTTGATTTGCAAAGTAGATTTTTAGATTTGTTGCTACAATGAATCTCGAGAAATTTTGTGTGAAATATCATATGTAAAAATTGCTAGCAATTACATAGTAAAAGTTTGTGTAAAATATATGAGTAGTCTTATATAAAGGGGTGTTTCTGGATCAAACCCCTAGTTTGAAGACGGCCACGATTCAATAACATGTCCTCGACGAGTAAATGACTATGAAATAAATTTTGTTGTCTCAACAAAGTTGTTTTCGTAGTTGTTTAGACTAACTTGAGTGGCCCATGGAGGGGGTTGAATCATGTAGTCAGATTCATGATATGGTTTGGGCCAGAATTCCCCTGATAAAGGACTGCTACATATACATAACATTTTTAAGAAACGTGTTTTAATGCTAATTGTAACTAGAATGCTTAACACATTCATTCTACAGTGTAACATGAGAAATAAAAGGTGCAATAAATATATTAAAAATAATAATTACAGTAGTTAAGGTACTGATACATGATAAATAAAACTTAAATATCCAAGTCAAAAGTTTTAAACTGTATGTGCCAAAACTTGATAATTAGCAACTTTGTGACGAGTAAAACGTTGCTTACTTAACAACTAAATTAAATCTGTCATCAAACAATATCAAGTCTTCAGAATTCACATCTAAAACTTTGTCATCAAAATAAGGTAAAATCTTCAAATTTCATTTTATTCATATGTGAAACTGTGTTCAGTCTGAGAATACATGTTATTCATATGTTAAACTGTGTCAAATATCAAAATTCAAATTATTCATATCCAAAACTATGTCATCAAATAATGTCAGATCTTGAGAATTCATGTTATTCATATGAAATAAAAATACACCACCAACGAAATAATTATCCTTGTGAAATGCAATACAGTGGCTCAGATAACATTCCCCTAGAAAAACCTAACATTGTCAATACAATTTCAAGGTCAGTTATAAAAATATATTACATACTTTAAAAACAAGGGTAGCAACCTATATTTGATTTTCCATAATTGTTTTCTTTTCATCATTCATTCTTGAACAAATGAAGAATTAAACAGATGTCAATTGTGATATATCATCCTTAAAGGAAAGCTACTGATCAACATAAAATTCAGTGAATTATAATTCTGAATTAAGTTACTTTAATTGATTGACACCATTTCATGAAAGTACAGGATTTAAACAATTCACGCTAAAGGTAGATAATAAGTCATAGCAATCTATTTCACGCACAATATTTTTCACCCATAACCACAGTTATAAAAGAGGAGGTCTTAGTGGACCTGATATCATTCACGTGACTTGGACGGATAAACACTTGACCATTTCTCTAAGTAGGCTTTTGTAGTTTTTGTAAGAACACAACCCTATAAATTACTTACTCAGATAAGTAATTCTGGTTGTAGTGGATATAATTTCATATACCAAATTTTAAAGAAATTGCAGGAGAAAATATTGTATTTAAATCTAGACAAGTAATACTCTCAGCCAATCAGATGTACAGTATCTCATATACATCGACAGTGACCTTGTTGTTTGAAGTTTCACCCCAAACAAAGTTATGCAAACATCAGTTTTCTTCTTTCATTTACAGTGGCTTTGACACAAAAAACAAGAAACCTCTGTTTTACCCAATGTGCATGTCATGCACAAACTATGCTGAAATTTATCTACAGAAATCTTTCCTTTGAGTTAGTTTGACTTTGCCAGCTAATTTCGAAATTGATTTTGTTTACTCCATTGAACGTTATCCACAAAATCTGGTCTGTGATGTAGAACTAAAGTTATTGTGCAGTAACCACTTTTATTTTTCATTTGTAATGACCCTGACTTTTGAATCTAAAGTCAATTCCTTACCATGACAAAAAGCTACCACAAAGACTGCTCCAGGTACTTGATGCAGAAGTGCTGTTATTGTGCATACAGTATTTTTAGGTTTTCGGTCACAGTAACCTTGGCATTGGATTAGTGAACCCAAAATAGACAGACTTCTTCCTTCCCCAAACTTTGGTTCAAATATGTTATGTAGAACTAAAGTTATTTTACAGAAACCATTGTTTCCCGCAGTCAGGGCCACCTTGACCTTTGACCGTTTGACCCGGAAATTGACAGCTTCCATCCCTATGCCAGGTGCACGGTATCAACAATACTTAATGAATGTATGTGCTATAGAACTTAAGTTACTGTGCAGAGAATGGTCATAGCATAATTAGCTCGACGGAAAGGTGGTAATCATAAAAACTGCAGGAGTAGTTTCATTCACAAAATTCTGCCACATACTGCATACAGCTGGGAGTCCAAAATGGCAATAACTCTTACAGAAAGCAAGGGGTAACAATATCTCTAAATATGTGCATCGTTAGATGATAACTTTAATACATACCAAGTTGCACACTGAGCCAGAGAAAAATATAAGTTGTTTACAAGAATCTAGATCACACAACAATCGATGGACAAATTGGGTAATAAACACAGGAAAAATTGTAAGATCAGAGTGATCTGATGAAATGTGCATCGTCAGATGATGGTCATAACAAATACAAAGTTGTTTGGTTATCCACTGAAAGTTGTGATACTAGTTGCATTCACAGATTGTGGCATCTAGCTCCATGTCCAAATGGGCAATAACTCGACCAAAGATGATAAGAGCACTGATTTGTCAGTATGTGCACCTTCAGATGATGACCATAATATGCTGGAAAATTCAAAGTAATCCATCAAAATGTGCATGATTACTTGCATTCACAAGATTCTGTTACAAACTTCATTCATCTATAAGGCAAAAATGGCAAGGACTCTGAAACAAATTGTGGAAGGACCGTAAATTGTTACTGGAATATAACAATAATGATCATAACAAGTTTCATGGCAATCGAGTGAAAACTGTGAGACCAATTATGTACACAAGATCCTGCCATACATTACTTCAGGCTCCAGGTAAAAATGGGCAATAACTCTAACAATATCAAAATGTCAAGAACACAGTGATTTGATGATACGCACGTCTTCAGATGATCATCATAATATTTCCAAAACATATAGTAAATCAATGGATGTAGAATAACTCTTGTAAAAGTGGGCAATAACTCTTGTAATGAAGTGATCTGTCCATATTCACTTCTTCAGGTGATGACCATTTTACCCGCTTTTTATGGCAATCCATCAGAAACTGTGGGACTAGTTGTGTTAATGATATTGTGTTCCAGTCAGAAGGAAGGATAACATGAAGTTTCCTACATACCCCATCTTTTACAGATGTATGAAAATGTTACAGTGTTGTAGATATACTAAGCTGTGAAATGAGATTTTGTTCATCAATACGTTGAAAATAAAATGTATCAACATGAGCAAGTGCCTATCTGTTAACTTCATATTCCCATCATTATAATTCTGATGATTTCTCCTGAGTTTCAATTTATTACCCCATCTTTTTTCTTGCAGTAATATGAACTCAAACATCCCTTTGTAGATTAGGTTTGAACGATAAACAAGAAACTTTCAAAACGATATCAATCTAACCATCATTATACAGCAAACACACGGAGAAAACAAAACTTGCAAGAATTTGTCTTCAAAGACATTGCTGAGCACCTAATACATAAAACACTATCGCGAACATCAGAAATTAGCGCAAGCCCAAACGTGAAACTGTAGGCTTGTGATCTTTTGACGAGGCAAATGTTTACAAACTTGTGTCAAAAATAACTTATATACATTATCTTTACATTAATTGGACATCTTAAAGGATTTGTCAATATAAATTGATTTACTGATATTTGTGTTGCAATTAAGTAAATATTGCTACAGATGCTTGAGCTTTTAGTGACATCAAAATTAACATAATTTAGAAAATGGACTCAAAGTTTACAGTGGTAATAGCAAGTTTCAGAGTTATAACGAATACAAATACATTGTGTATTATAGGTTGTGAATCATTCTAATACTGATTCACATTAAATGTTTGTTATTTCAGAATAACATCTTAAAATAAAATTGGACGTTTTCCCCTTTATATTCTAGCGAACATCGGTGTGTCCGTAAGTGAAGTTGTTGGGAAACCGTAGTCACTTCTGTGTTATGTATAACTCTATTTTCTGTAACTTATGATATATGACTTAATTTAATTTTCATAAGTTTTATTCATGGTCGTAAACTGTATATAATGTTTTTGTTATAAATTGTGTGCGTAATTTGGCTCTGTTGAAACCACAAATCACGTAGAATCTATAAATAGTTGTTTACCTACGTGTTGACAATTAGTGTGTGTGTGTGTGTGTGTGTGTGTGTGTGTGTGTGTGTGTGTGTGTGTGATTTGGATTTTTAACGTAGCTTTAACAATGTTTCAGTCATATCGCTACGATGTCTGCAGTGTGGCAGTGTATAGTGATGTCTAGCACTGTGGCATCACGCCGCAAAGATGTAGCATGATGTCCCACCCAGTCACATTATCCTGACACCAGGCCGACCAGTCCTAACACTAACCTCTTAATGCTGAACGCCAAGCGAGGCAGCTGTTCGTACCATTTTTGTAAGTCTTTGGTATAACTCGGCCGGGGATCGAAAAATTAGTAATAATGATCGTGTAATGATCAGACTTAAAATGGCTCCTATGGCGTGGTTTCTCAGTACCTGACGGGATATGGAAGTTTCGAGAAGATTTCTGTCCCTTCCCCATTGATTGTGCGAGGTCTTTTGAATATAGTACGTCGTTACTTAGCACGTCGGAAATCAATTGTGTAAGTTGTCATATGGGGTCCATTTCAAAATACAGTCGCAATTTACGGTGTATGTACGGAAAAGGTTAAGTATTCAGTTTCATTCCGATTCCTGGAGTCATTCACACATGTAGTGTTCCTGATGTAAATATGTAGACGTATTCTATGTTATACTTCGAGAGGAAAAATATTTGTTTGGACTGTTCAATGGTGATAGAAAGCGCTCATTATTTGGACATTATTCTGGAACTGTTATAAATTTTTCAAAGGAATTCTGGACAACGCCATCTTGACAACGTCACGGTTGTTGGAGGACCAGTACATTGAAGGTATTGAAATCATATGGGATTTTTCATTTGTTTAGGTCTTTCAAAGGTTTTCTTAAGGACAAATTTTAATTTACTTCATTGTACTGTACGTTCCTCTCACATTTTTCATTTACCACTTTAATAATTAAATTGTTTGTTGAGTTTTACAAAACTTGTTGGTTTTCGCTTCCTTTTTGTTACTTGTTTATGACCATTGAGTCGTAACAGGAAATTGGGGGCTCGTCCGGGATACGAAATTTAAAGAAATTGAAATTGTTTTGAAATTTAAATTCATTTTACTTCGGAATTTCTTAGTTTCTAATCTTTTTGATACTACTTAGTGAAACGAACAAGTTTTCACAATGTTAACTACGGTGGAGAACTTAATTTTAAATCCTAGCCTTGAACGACTAGAGTCCTTGAAAAAGGACGAAATGCTTCAATTTACCAGACAATATGATCTTTCAGAGGCAAAGCCACCTCTGTTAAAACAAGAAATAAAGACATTTGGTTCAATATTTGGTACAAGAGAATATTTTTGATGAAAGTGATTTGAATTTGATTGGTAAGTCCGAATCTGGTTCTTATTTGCAAGTTATGGAATGGCAATTAAAATACAAGAATCAAATGAAGTTAAGAGAACTCGAGCTTCAGAGAGAGAGAGATGGAAATGCAAGTAAAATTAAAAGAAATAGAAATGGGAAGTAAAAAGTACTCCATTCATGAAATTTCAGCTTTTGATGTTACAAATATGTTATATTGGTACCTCCTTTTAATGAAAGGATGTAGACCACTATTTTGTGTCGTCTTTAAAAAATAGGAGAGTATTCAAAATGGCAACGAGAGCACTGGACTTTGTTATTACAGTGAGTACTAATTGGCAAAGGTAGTGATGTTTATACTTAACTATCAGTAGAAGCAAGTACTGATTATGATCTACTCAAGGAATGTATTCTGAAGGCTTATGAGCTGGCATCTGAGGCATAGCGACAGAGGTTTCGGAATTGTAAAAAGAAAATAGCCAAACCCATGTCGAGTTTGCAAGGGATAAAGAACAATTATGTGATCGGTGGTGTACATCTAAAACGATTGAGAAAAATTAAGACAAACTTAGACAACTCATATTAGTCGAAGAGTTCAAGAACTCCGTCCACAGTGACGTCAAAATTTACCTTTATTAACATAAGATAGATACTTTAGGAAACGTTGCTCGTGCAGCTTACGTGTATTCATTGGTCCAGAAAGTCCCTTTTTGTCAATAAGTCCCCTGTCAGAAAATGGTTAGTAGGAAACCAAATCAGTCTCAATCGGTACTTAGAAATTTCAATATGGTACAACTAATCAGAATCAAACGTGTGATAAGACTGATCAGGAATACTTATCTCTTCCTACGTGCACTTATTGCAAGTAAATGGGGCACGTTATATCTGATTGCTTTATGTGAGAAATAAGCAACAGAATAAGACAGATCAGTTACAAATGTTCTTGTCTCTCATAGGTCAAGGTCATGGCCATGTATTGGAAGCAATACATTTGTGGGGTCAAATAAATCCCAATCTCAGTATGATTCTATTATGGAGAATAATGAACCATTCATGTCGAAGGGTTCTATATCACTTATTGGTGATTCGACCAATCCTACCCCAATTACATTATTAAGAGACACACGAGCTGCTCAGAGTGTTTTATTGTAAGCTAATATGCCTTTGTCTGAGAAGTCTTCTCCCTCTGAAAGTGTTCTTATTCAGGAAGTAGATTGCGGGTTTATTCAAACTCCTCTCCATAATATGAATTTAGCATCAGACTTAGTTTCAGGGCCAGTGACTGTTGGCACTGGGAATTATTTACCGATTGAGGGTGTTCATTTGCTGCTAGGCAATGACCTAGCTGGAGATAAGTTTGTGGTTAATCCACTAGTAACTAACAAGCCTTGTTTGGATTAAAATGTTGATCTTATTGTTAATGAAAGCCCTGATTTATACCCAGTTTGTGCGGTTACTAGACGCATGGCTCTTGAGAATGAAGTTGATCAGGACATTTTCTTTTGGGGGTCACATGTATTGGTCAGGGTTTTGATGAGGTTACATTTGCTTCTGTTACTGGTCAGTCAGAATGTATTGATGGTTGTGATCGTCTTTTAATCACTCATTCTCTTATATCTAATCATGGTGACAAACGAGAGTCACTTGTCATTGAACAGGAAACAAATCTTGATAGCTCCTATTTGTTTCAGATGGCTATTGGTACCTAAATGGTATAGACAGGAAAATTTTAAATATACATTATGAAACTCATTTGGCTGATCATTCGGAAGTCGTTAAGACTTACTACAAGGTCTTACATCATATTTATTTGTCGGATATGAAAAGTGATGTTTCCAAATATTGTAGATCTTGCTTTATTTGTACCCTGACCAGTTTTAGTTCTTTTGAACTATCGTTAAGACGTGTTGTCCCTGGATTAATGGAGTTGATTAAAGACAAACTGCTTTTAACAGAGGATTTCTACATTAATCTCTTAGATTATGTCTTTGATTCTGAAATGGCAACAAACAATCTTCTGTCTACTCACTCAAATCTGAATTTGAGTCAGGTTAAACTACAAAGATAGGAACATTTCAACCTGGTAAAAATGTTCTGTGTTCCTTGTCTGTGTTTCAAAACCGTCTTCAGGTTAAATATTATGATCCTTATAAAGTTAAAAAGAAAGTGGTTTAAAATTTACCAACACCCTTGGGAGACGGAAATAGAGATGACTCCGCCAGCAGTTACATAAATATTTTGCAGGAATATGTTGATCGAGATAGCTTTTTAAATCATTCAATACATTTAGTTATTCCTGTCCCACACGATGACGATTTTATGGTGACGTACAACCGGAATATAATGACTTTCGTTTAACCAGCCATCCAAATTCTGAAAAAATAAAACATGTGGACAGTACACTTTCACATCTCCAGCCAGGGAAGAAAAATGAGTGGAAGCAGCTAATATAACAAGTATGAGCACTTTTTCCCAGATGTTCCAACTCGAACAATAGAAATCTACCATGATGTTAAAATTGTAGATTCAAAACCTGTAATTAAACAACATCCGTACAGGATGAATCCATAAAAGCAGGAATGTTTGAAGAAGGAAATTAAATATTTGTTGGAGAATGACTTTATTGAACCAAGCAAAAGTAATTGGACTTCGTTGTGGATTCTTGTGCCAAAACCAGATATTTCTTTCCGTATGTGCACAGACCATAGAAAAGCGAACAGTGTCACCAAAACAGAATCATTTCTAGTACCATGAATTGATGACTATATTGACAGGATTGGAAATGTAAAATATGGTCCCCAAGTTTGAACTGTGGAATGGACTCTGGCAGATTACGGATAGAGCAAATGAAATGTTGGCTTTTGCAACTCCAGATAGACTCTATCAATACAAAATGATGCCATTTGGTATGGAAAATTCTCCATCTACATTCCAGCGCTTAATGAACATGGAAACATCTAGTATAGATGGCTGTGATTTACACTGACGTAGTCATTATTTACAGTGATTATTGAAAGGATCACCTGGAAAGAATCCTGAAATTCCTCGTTCGCTTGAGTGCGTTACATTTGACAGTAAATCTAAGTAAAAGTGAATTTTGCGGAGCTTGTGTCCAATTTTCAGGACATATCGTAGTACATGGTCATGTTAAGCCTGAAGAATCTAAGGTGAAAATTATGGCTGAATTCTCTCTGCCTATCAGTAAAAAGAAACAGATGCTATGTTTGGGTATGGCTGAATATTATCGTAAATTTTGCTCAAATTTGTCCATTATTGCTGAGCCCCTGACCAATTTATTAAGTAAGAAGACCAAGTTTGATTGGTCTGACAAATGTCAGAAGGCGTTCGATAAATTAAAGGCCATACTTAAGAGTGCACCAGTTCTTTCAATTCTAGATTTCAAGCAACCATCTAAAGTATCTGTTGATGCGAGTGTTGTAGGCGCTGGTGGTGTATTAATTCAGGAAGATAAAAATTGTGTAGATCATCCCGTGTGCTATTTCTCAATAAAGTTAAATGAGCACCAGAAAAATTATTCTAATATCGAGGAGTGTTTGGGTCCAAGTTTGGCGTTACAGCACTTTGAATTATATATTAATTATGCTCCTTCTCCAGTTATTGTATTCAGTGATCACAACCCCTTACTGTCATCAACAAAATGAAAAAAACCCAGAGGATGTTGGATAGAGTTTAATGTTGCAAGAATACAACATTGATATTCGGTATATCAAGGGGAAAAATGTAATCGCAGATGCACTTTCACTTGTATATGAGTTTCATAGTCCTTTGGTTTTTTTAATATAGATTTTGGTACAATCATTAAACCTCTTCGTTGCAAAATTTTGTTGTGTGCATATTTTATTAATATGGAAAAAGAAAGCTTTATTCTTTTCTTTATGAGGAGACGTGCTATGTATATCTACATTTTCTGTAACTTATGGTATATGATTTTTATTTAATTTTTCGTAATTTTTATTCACGGTCGTAAACTGAATACATTATTTTCTTTTATAAATTGTGTGCATAATTTGGTTCTGTTGAAAACACAAATCACGTAGGATCTGTAAATAGTGATTGACCTTCGTGTTGACAATTTGTAATAATAAGATTCAAAATGTCGCCTATGCCATAGTTTTTCAGTGACTGATGGGATATGGAAGTTTCGAGAAGAACTGTGTTGCTTCCCCATAGGTTGTGCGCGGGAATGTGAATATAGTACGTTGTGACTTAGTACGTCGGAAATCAATAGTGTTTGTTGCCATGTGGGGTCCATTTCGAAATACAGTCGCAATTTACGGTGTATATAAGGAGAAAGTTAGGCATTCACTTTCATTCCTGGAGTCATTCACACATGTAGTTTTCCTGATGTAATTCTGCAGACGTATTTTATGTTGTACTTATATATTTTTCGAGAGGAAAAACATTTGTTTGGACTGTTCAATGGTGATAGAAGGTGCTCATTATTTGGACATTATTACTATTCTGAAACTGTTATTAATCATTCGAAAGAATTCTGGACAACGCCATCTTGACAAATTACGGTTTGTGGAGGACCAGTAGATTTCCGGTATTGAAATTACATGGGACTTTTCATTTGTTTAGGACTTTCAAAAACTTTAATAGGAAGAATTTGAATTCAATTCATTATACTGTACGTTTCTCTCAAATGTTTCATTTATCACCTGAGTAATTAAAACGTTTGTTGAGTTTTACAAAACTTGTTGGTTTTCGCTTCTTTTCTGTTACTTGTTTGTGACCATAGAGTCTCAACATCTGTTATACGGTATGATACAGTTTTTGCAAGGGCCGACTCACGATTTGATTTGTGGGTAAACGTACAATCTTGTGCGGTACGTAGTTGGTCTCTCTAAAGTATCCATCCTCTCTAGATTGCAACGCTTCTTTCAGCACGCTAAACAATTTACTACTTGACTCGTTCGATGATTTGGAGTCAATCCTTTCACTGTTCGCTCGGTATGCACTTCTCCTCGTTTGACCCTGTATACGTAACCGTAAATTTTAGGACCGCAACCCGGAAAACTTGGAATCTTGTCCTCCGGGTGCTCGTCCGTCCAGGTTATTAAACAGTCTCCTTCGATTTCATGGTGACAGTGACCAAGGCGATCGATGTAAATGCAACTGTCCGTGTTTAAGTACAGACTCGATCTCCTAACTGGTGTAAGGCTTCGTACAATTTTAAAGGAGCATGGGCTGTCACGTAGGCCACAATGTTGACATTTCCAAATTTGTCGTTCTGTACAAAATTAAGTTCCTCTTCATAACTGACTAGAATCAAGCCTTCACGAACGACGTCCACGTGTTTCATGTATTTGGTTTTGTCGTGAATCATCCGGAAGTCGCTGGAAGGTTCTGTCAAATACTCCGTCTTGGGTAAATATCGTCGCTGGGCCATTTTCCCCCGCAAACAATTCAGGATCACTTTGACAAACGATCGCCTTTCTTCGCTTTGTTCCACGTGGTCTAAAGCGATGCCTTCCTGGTCGAAGTATTTGTCTTTGAATTTCTCTTGTTCTTCAAGAGTCTGTCACCAGCAAGGATAGCCACTGTCTTCTTGGTTCAGTTTCAGAAAGGCATTAACGTAGTCGGCGAAAAATCCTTTTCGAATCTTGTCACCCTTTTGGTACCGTTCTGTTTTGGGAAAGAGTTATTTTCGTACACTTCTAACAGTTGGTATCCCAGGTCCAGAGCTTTAAACAATTCCACGCTGATCCACGTTCACTGCGCGTTCTTCCTGAGTGTGATGACAAGGTTGGTCTTGGTTACAAGTTTCGGCACAGGTGCGACATAAAGGGAACATCAGTTTATCTTGGCAATGATAAGGCAAAACTTGATGATAAAAGTCCGTTGGAGGCAAGAATTTACACTTAACGAATCCTTCGTATTGTCGAATGTTTTCCAGGTCGACGTGTTCCATCAGCAATTGTGAGTTACCTGCGAGAAAGTGACAATATTTGCACACGTAAGGATACAGCGAACACACGTCCAGGTATTTGATTTCTTCTCCTTTCTCTTTGTCCCCGTGATACAACAAACATGTGGAATTCGTCCGTGCTCCATACAATCTGTTTTTCGGGTCTCGAGAGTCCACCACGATGCGTTTCAAACTCGTGATTGGTTTTCAAACGGTGGTCGTACTCGTCTTCCCACATTTCCACGACTTGGTATCCTTGCTGTTCTAATATTACGCGTCCTTGACAAGTGTCCTTGTTGAAGTCTTCTATGGTACGTTGTAAAAATCATTTTTGGTGTCAAGTTGAGGGTAGAAAATTGGACATCCGTGAAATAAGCATCCGTTAAACTCTAAGCAATCTTGGCGACTTGGGGTTCTCTAAGTCCCATCGAAGCACCAAATACGTTCCTATGTTCTTTTTACCTCCTCCTTTTTGAGGATGTTGGATCCGTTTGTTTTCTTTCTCACAGTAGCAATATAGTCAACGCAGAGCTTTCACCGAATATCGTCGCTTGACAAAGTTCGTCTTTTGAGCGCAGATGACAGCCGGGGTGTTTTCGGGCACGAATCGTTTGCGGTACTCTAAGAAGCACGCATTGGCAATTGGTGCAGACTTCTTTCAACGGCTGAATCCGTCCCTGCTCCATGAATAATTCTCGAAATTTTCCACAGCAACGCCGTAAAATGTCCACTTCAGATCGACAATACTTGAACATTTCTTCCAGAAAGTCTAAGGGTCAGGGGCGTGAGTTTGCTACCAAGCCTGGAAAGCTTCTCGTTGTTCGGTGCGCATATTGTCGGGGTCATAGTAGTGAGCTTCAGGCAAATGTGGCAGAACGGCAAGGTGATTGGCTTTGGTATTGAAAAAGTGCGGAAAATAGCCTGTGGCCATTTCTGTCATTCCAAACGTTTCAGGCATTCGGCTCAACGGTATGGTCAAGTAACTCATCGAATCTTTTAACTGCACTTGTCCCACTTGCATGTAGATGAGTTTGGGTCCGTTCAAAGTGACTTTGGGACGTTCTATGCTTTGTTGCGTATAGTATTTAGAAGAAAGTATGCATCGTACTCCGAGAAATTGTGAGACATCACCGTGGCATAGCGAAGACCTCCGCAGTGTTCGATGTCCTCTTGACTCCATGTCTCGTCGATAGGGTCTAAGATGCATCGGCCAGCGTGTTAGACACGTTCTCCAGGAATCTTGCTACAGCGAGGGCAATGACTTAATATTGGTTCTTGGATGCACTTCTCGCACGCTCGATGAGCTACGCAGAAATTAGGAATGTTAATGCCGGCCTACTGAAGACGTGCAGACGATGAGAGAAAAATTGGACACCACCGATGGAAAAGTGACCATTCATATGGCATACGTTGTACCTTGAAGAGAAGAAGACAATCACCGCACTTGATCTGCTTATCGATAAGTGTACCTAGCACAACGGATATACCAACAGATCTACGAATGAAAAGGAGAACGTGGTGGGAAACGTCAAATCTGGGACACAAGTGGTAGCTGACCAGATTTAAACAACGTGCGTGACGGATAAAAAAAAATTAAGCATGAACTTTGTCCTATTTGATCGTTTGTTTCTGCTTTTGTTGCATTCTTTTATGAAATGTAAATTCGTTGTATATGAATTATTTATTTATTTTTTTTTTTTTGCGGAAGGCATGAACTTTAAAAGTCGTTTTCTAGAACCAAGAAATAGATAACTTGTAAATCGGTTTGTTCCATGTCCAAATTTGTATGTATTAAATGAATAGTTCTTATACCAAGCCCAGGCCAGAGAGCCCATGTGTATATCTGAATAAATGTTTTCTACCCATACTGGAGACTTTTAGTTTTGGAGTCTCTATTCTCTCTATGAGTCTTTCTTTGGAACATCTCTGTCCACTTTTCTGTGTGTCTCCATCTCCTTTGTTTGATTGTGTATTTCTTTGTTTCTGTTTGTCTATGTTTGGCCCAATCAACCATCTGTCCCTATAAATACATTTCACGCTATAAAGAATTTTGACCCTATAAACCCCATGACGTCACCAATGTTCAATTTCCATTGACCCCAGGTGACAATCCCATGTTAAATTCCCACTGACGATATAGTGCAATCCACCTTTTTTAACACAAAAGTCCCATAGACCCCCAATCGTCGGCATTAACTATTT
>JAECUM010034171.1:0-14475 GCA_016617855.1 Megalonaias nervosa
CGGTCTTAGGCCATATATACATCTGCATTCTCCTATGGTTTCACATATCGTCAAGATAACGCAATTAAGATGTGGACTAGTGTAGAATAATCAACTATAGTTTTGGGCACATTGTTTAAGATGTGGACTAGTGTAGAATAATCAACTATAGCACTGGGGCATCATGCCGCAGACGTAGCGTCATGTCCCACCCAGTCACATTATTCCGACCAGTCCTAACACTAACCTCTTAATGCTGAGCGCCAAGCGAGGCAGCTGCAGGTACCATTTTAGAAGTCTTTGGTATTACTCGGCCTGGGTTCGAACCCGCGACCTCCCACATCCGGGGCGGACACTCTAACCACTAGGCCACCGGAGCGGTCCCTTAATCTTATAGATAAGTACAGTGTAGTTCAGTGAAGTGAAAATGTGCCAGATATGGATATTTTAAAGTGACTTTATGGGTGTAAGCAAAGGAAAAACATTAAATTTACTGACACTCAATAATGTCAAGCAATGAGCATGTATTGAAGTGCCCACTCGTCCCAAGCATATTTGAGGCTTATAGAAATATGTTTACCAGAGTATGTTCAGCCATTTACAGGCTAAATAACTAATAAGGCATGCTAGTTATCCTAAAGTTTAAGGCAATGTGGGTATGGTGAGGTCTGATCATTCGTGTAACAATTAGTACATACCAGTATAGAGGGAAGTTTAGTGACAATGTACGAAATTAAAATATATTACCATATTAGCCAGCTAGACGCTTTCTCTGTGGCCCTACCAGTGCTTGTACCACTGTCTTGCGTGCCCTTCCTGTTATTCACAGTGTACTGAGCAGCTCCTCCAGACTGACTGAGCTGGAAACCCTCGACAACCAACTTCCACAGGGAATAACCATCAGGCCGGCCTTAGGGCAAGCCGAACAAGGCAACCGCCTTGGGCCCCCGCTTCTCCGCAATGCAATATTGTTGCTTGGGGCCCCGCACTCATCGCTTGCTGCCATGGGCCCCGCATGCTGTCTTGGGCCCCGCACATCCTAGGGCCAGCCCCGATAACCATGTTTTCAATCATCTGCCCCTGCAAGATTATACCAACTCTTGGTACTTCGTCCTCTTTCTCTCATGAGCCTCTTCCGTGCTTTCTTTTAACGGCACAGTCCTTTTTTCCAGGATCATTTTCTTTGCTGAGAAAATGTTGTAAATATTAGATTTTAATATTCAAATCTTTCTGTTGATATAGTCGTGACATCTTTAAACTATGCAATATACATCCACTAAGTATTTTCTATGACAATTAAATGTTTGTAAATTGCATCATCACATGGTTGTAGGTAGACTACATTTGGAGAAACAGACTATAGATAGTCCTTGAGACCTCATATAGCGATAGCCTAGTCTCACTTGATTCTTTGAAATAGGATTCGTCAGGGACAGCAAATGAAATGACGTATTAACGCTTGTTTATTTTGGTGGTTTGAGAATCCGGTTGGGATAGTGTCAGTGCAAATTATGATTATATGATTACAACTAATTTAACAAACTCTATCGAATTGATAAAATTACACTTACTGAATACAGGTTTCGCAATCTAGTATATATAAAACCGCGCAATCGTAGTGGTCCTTTCACTGTGCCCGGTGCAAACTGCTTGAAGTTTGCATGCTTGTTTAAATATTTACTCAGAACAATAAATAAATCGAAGAACTAAAACAAACATATTTTCAACAAAAACGTGCAGAATCCATGTTTCAGAGGATAAAAAGGAAACATTGCAGCAACAAGAACTAATAATAGGCGTTAATATTTTTAAAAGAATTTTTAATTAATAAAGTGAACTATTGGTACTTATGACTACCTTGAATCGTCGTGAGGGGATGCCTTTTTTAATAAGTACCACACTCATGAGAGAAGTGGCTATGTTCAGAATGTGCTTGTCAAATGACTCGAGCATTCATTTCGCAAAATGTCGGTACTCGTAGCTGAGGGCTAATTCTAATGCAGGTACCTCTGATACAATATATATTTAAAATTCCATGCAATGTTTTATTATCCTTTATATTATCATCTCTGATGTTGCATCCTGTAAACGACTGTCATTTGCTGATACTGCTAAAAGTGAAAGTTGACACATCATCAATTCATGGTAAATACTCTTTAATCTGCATATGTGATTTACTCAGTGATAGGCCAAAACAAATTGAATAAAATTGGTGTAAACAATGTCTATCAGAATGTTCGATACAACATGTGTATTTTTCCATGTCAGCTTATTATCAACAGCAAAAGCACATGCTATTCGAAACTTAAATTTGATGTTTAATGACAGCAGATGGAACTACAACTCTCATGAAGGGTATAAAGTTTACATTTGTTTCGGGACCTTCTGGCCTACATAATTTTTAATCAGGTTTCAAACACTGATCACGCTTGCTTTATTTTTACTTCACTGACTTTGGCTATATTTTGGGTTTCACTGACTGTGTTTGAAGCTGATTTGAATCATTCATTTATGCTAGAATCATGAAACTTGAAAACGGTATCAATTTATGTTAGTAACACACCCTTAGAACAAATTGGTCACTGTAACATTTTTAACCTTTATCTGGGTTTGGTTAAGTGTAAGTGTTAAAATATAATACATGACTACATTGGTTTGGGGCTTTTTCCAGACTGTGTAACGAAGAATCGCTCAAGTTTGTGAGGCATTGTATCTGAATACAAACTACATCCTCATTGCAACAAGAAGTCTGTGTGACCTGTATTTTATGGTCCGTATCTTTGTTAAAATAATCTGTTGATAACTTGGGTACTGTCCGTGAATACTTCCATAATCGGTGGTATATTCGATGTGTATTTATGGACCCTTTACTCTCAGGAGAATTTAAGATATTATGACTTTATCTTAATCCCTGATGTCTGAGTGTTCTGTGAGGAAGAAATTTTGAGATGTTTGCTGAATCTCAGGCCAGGACAGCTGAAGTAAAGTCAAGATAACAAACTATTTGTTGTAAGGAATTTTAAAAAATAGATAGCAGTCATCGTGTTTGTATCATTGTGTATGGAACCAAGTATTAAAATTTGGATTGTATTTCCACAACAGTCCCTAAGACATGCAAACCTGACGAGTTCTTATGTGAAGGGCAAACATGTTGTTTAATATAAAAATATTGCAAGAATACTTGGCCCACAGGATGAAGCTATTATTTCTCCATTTTAGCATTTAAAGGTGCTTTGTAAATGCAAACGTATTTCATTGTACACTAAATTTCAATCGGTTTCACATGGTTCAGCCCCAGGTCATAGATTGCGCACTCTGAGTTATAACTTATACAAGTGACTTAATTCATTACTTTTTTCTTGTAAAACTGTTTTGGTATCCCTTTTCCTTTTCCCAAAGGCGTGGAATTTAAAATGCTCTTAAACTGCACAAGTGGTGAATTTAGTTTTCCTGAGATAGCATACCTAAACGAACGATGGCTTATTTTCTGAGCGTAATTCAGAAAATGCAGTTCACATAATGTATGTAAGCTGATGTCATTGGTGTAGTATAAAGCAAATTGGGATCATTTCTTTCTCTTATTTAAATTGCTGGTGATGAAATTACTAATTGGGACATAATACATTAAATATCAGTTGTATGAATGCTTATGTTTCAAATGTATTGCATTTGTGTATCTGCCACCAAGATTTCACAAATAAGTGCCATTTTTGAAACATTTAAATCATTTCCATTATTTTCCTGGTCCTTTTTTCCTTACATTTAACATTAGCACACGATTCATGAATGGAAGCTGTTTGTTGAAAGTCAAAACTTAAACGGAAAATTGCAATGAAATCTACATATAAGAATATCATAACACAAACACATCTGTCTATAAAGGACACTTTTATTATGGGAATTGTTATATAATTTTTAGACAACTGACTTGTGTGGAGAGAAGACGCTTCTTTCCCCACCTGTACTCTCTTTCCCAGCATATAACTGATAATGTACCTTCACACAAATAATAAATAAAAACTGTGTAATTGAACATTCATTCGCGAACACCCTGGTTATCATTGACGTGTCTCGGTAACATTAAAGTTTTAGCTGTAATAGATTTGCTGTGAATTGTCTTTACTTATATAGCATGATCAAAACATTCGGCAAGCGTCTATCTACAAAGAACAGATCTGGGTGTTTCTCCATTTAAAGAATTTATTGAAAGAGATAAAATCATTTTTCCCCTTGACTGCCTTTTATTTGCAGGTTTCATTGAAGAGGAAGAGAAACTGAGGAAACCAA
Source organism: Megalonaias nervosa (assembly GCA_016617855.1). Lineage (NCBI taxonomy): Eukaryota > Metazoa > Mollusca > Bivalvia > Unionida > Unionidae > Megalonaias > Megalonaias nervosa. Next base: position 4,267 of record JAECUM010034171.1, read on the forward strand.
AGAGGTATTAAATATATATTTAATAAATCACAAGCTGCAAGATGTACTCATAATTTTTTTTATTTCTTCTTAACATAGTCATCTTTATCTCTGTTCTAATCATTTGTATTCATTTACTTGTAAATTTGTACATATCTTAACCATGTGCATCACGTTACGTGCCAAGCATGGTAAATCACGGAAAAGCAGGCATGTACGTAAATTTATTACCAGTGTGGTGAAACCAATACATATTAGAGCTTCTCAAAATCTGTAAATGGGCATAGTCCGGAAAATGCTGCACAGATGTGTAAGTTTGTAGTCCAGCTAGTCTGCATTTACATATGATGTGTACATGTGGTTGATTTTCCAATAGTATTAAGAAAGATTAAAGAGTGAATACCAGAACGGGGGCAGGTTTTAACACTTTTATTTTGTGATTACTTTTGTGACTAGTCAGAGATTGCAAAAAAATTATCTTGTTAAGCTTATATATATTTTGTGGTATATATTATGATGATCATTGATAGTGTTTCCAAAAAAAGAGCTTTTAGAACTTCAGAAACTGAGAACCAAAACTTCCTTAGAATGGAAATTCACAATACAAGAAAACTTGGTCATTTGTCTCTTGGGTCAATATTTTACAAGAATGTGTGTATAAACCTTCAAAACACACCACTCCTATGCCCACAGTGGTACGGCAATCATGTCTGTAGTTTGAGTGGTATGGCAATTATGTCTGTAGTTTGAGTGGTATGGCAATCATGTCTGTAGTTTGAGTGGTATGGCAATTATGTCTGTAGTTTGAGTGGTACGGCAATTATGTCTGTAGTTTGAGTGGTATGGCAATTATGTCTGTAGTTTGGGTGGTATGGCAATTATGTCTGTAGTTTGGGTGGTACGGCAATTATGTCTGTAGTTTGAGTGGTATGGCAATTATGTCTGTAGTTTGAGTGGTACGGCAATTATGTCTGTAGTTTGAGTGGTATGGCAATTATGTCTGTAGTTTGAGTGGTACGGCAATCATGTCTGTAGTTTGAGTGGTATGGCAATTATGTCTGTAGTTTGAGTGGTATGGCAATGATGTCTGTAGTTTGAGTGGTATGGCAATTATGTCTGTAGTTTGGGTGGTATGGCAATTATGTCTGTAGTTTGGGTGGTATGGCAATTATGTCTGTAGTTTGGGTGGTATGGCAATTATGTCTGTAGTTTGGGTGGTATGGAAATTATGTCTGTAGTTTGAGTGGTATGGCAATTATGTCTGTAGTTTGAGTGGTATGGCAATTATGTCTGTAGTTTGGGTGGTATGGCAATTATGTCTGTAGTTTGAGTGGTATGGCAATTATGTCTGTAGTTTGAGTGGTATGGCAATTATGTCTGTAGTTTGGGTGGTATGGCAATTATGTCTGTAGTTTGATGGCAATTATGTCTGTAGTTTGGGTGGTATGGCAATTATGTCTGTAGTTTGAGTGGTATGGCAATTATGTCTGTAGTTTGAGTGGTACGGCAATTATGTCTGTAGTTTGAGTGGTACGGCATTATGTCTGTAGTTTGAGTGGTATGGCAATTATGTCTGTAGTTTGAGTGGTACGGCAATTATGTCTGTAGTTTGGGGGATTTTTTTTAGAAATAAGAGCATCAACACTATGTCAATACAAGTATGTTGACTGCGTATGCAAGACATCTTTTCACAGTTGCTTTCAAAATATTTTATTTCTAGAAGAGTTTTTGAAAAATGGGTGTTTTAGTAATACCTTCCATTTTCCTCTGGAAAAAGAGTTGGTCAAAAGACTTTAATTTGTGATATATCTTTGAATTCTATCCTGTTTTTGACTATCTTTTGACTGAAATTTTATTCAGTCAGTCTTGCCTAGTTTAACCCTGGGTAAGATGGATTGAATAAAATTTCAATTTAAGAAATGTTTATTGATGTGTGTAGGTGGGAGGTGCTGCTTAATTATGAGTTTATTCATATTTGTAATGTTTCAAGTGGCGAACCAGTAATATTGAAAACAAATGTTAAGTTGCATTATTATTAAGACCTGCATATGAAAACGTGTTTTCAGCATTTGCTTATTATTTATCATTGTATGAATGTCAAAATGTGATTTATAAGTCTGAGTGCTAGCGTATTTTTCATTTTATGTAAAACGTGCTAAGGAACAGGCAAGAAAGAAATCTCGGAATATTATATTTATTCGATTATCCATTATAAAGCAAATCGACCCTAATAAAAATTATCATACTGTTACATTTGTTATGCATGTCATCATGGTTTCTCAAGTTTAATTTAAAAAGTCAGATTTAAATACATTTTACGGAAATAGAGATCAAAGGTCATACATTTCTTATAAACTAATATTTTATGTTTTATGGTTTAGAATTTGTTAAAGGATAAGTTCTGAAATCTCAATAGTTAACGAACTAATGTGTTTAAAGCTTATTAGATGTGTACCTATTGAAATTACAATAAATACCATCAGAACGTTTTTGAAATGAAAGCTTAAGATACACTACACTGTATATTCCTTTATTCACATTTTGTTTTCATTATGCTCTCTCTCCCTCTCTCGACCGCTCCAGTGGCCTAGTGGTTGGAGCGTTCGCCTCGGATGAGGGAAGTCGCGGCTTCGAACCCCGACCGAGTCATAACAAAGACTTTTTAAAATGGTACTAACAGCTGCCTCGCTTGGCGCTCAGCATTAATAGGTTAGTGTTAGGACTGGTCGGCCTGGTGTCAGGATAATGCGAATGGGTGAGACATGATGCTACATGTCTGTGGCATGATGCCCCAGTGTTAGACATCACAATAACTCTCACATTGCAGACATCGTAGCGATATGACTGAAAAATTGTTAAATCTACGTTAAAAATCTCTCTCTCTCTCTCTCTCTCTCTCTCTCTCTCTCTCTCTGATACAGAGAGATTATGTGCAGGTACAGTAGCATCAGTTCAGTCTGCTGGTCACTTTAAAGAATTAGGAAACTTTTGATTGGCCTTCACCTTTATAATAGCGCATGTCCCGATACTAAGTTGTTTAATTAAAACAATGTGGTTTAGGAAATTAACGTCTATATTAACTCCTGAAAATAAATAAGTAAATAGATGCGAGATGAGTCTTTCAAGCCACTTGCCTTCTAAAATTAAAGTCTGTTGGAATTTTTGCTGTATTCGCCCTTTCAAGATTCTGGACAAGTTTGTCCGTAGGTAGGCCTACCATGGCGTTTGGCGACTCTGACTCTTTGTAGTCCACCACGAAATCTTAGCAAATCTTAAAGATATGGACAGCACCATACACCAGTGTTGCGCTACGAAGCCTGCATTCTGTTCGATTAGCACGGCGGGCGGCCCTTTGATTGACTTCGGCCAACTTGCGCTTTGCTTGTATAAGTGCGAGTTGGCTGTGCAAAAAGTGTTAACACAAGTGCCAGCGCTAGTTCGATTACCAGGTGCGAATCGTTGACTGAATGGGTGGCCGGAGAAAAAGATGAACAACCGAATAAAGCAAGCAGAGAAAATGGTCCTTACAGATTGCCCACACATTTCACCTCTGTCTGCGTGAGTTCGAGTCTCGGTTTCCCCAAAGTGGTTGTGATAAAGCTTGCCAGTAGTTCTCGTGGGTCGGTGGTAGGTAATTTTCCTCGGGTGTTTCCTCCAACAAAATATACTGGCAATTTATATCCTATCATGCGCTCAAAAATGGCCCTAAACCCACAAAACCAAAACAAAATGTCATTTTCGTCATGAACATCACTTTATTATAATCGAAGAACATGTGTGTGCCTTGCAAATTTATACCAGCAGAGAGGGTGAACAGACTAGGTTCAATTGTATTTGTTCGAAAAATAAAGGTTCCTACAAAAACTCAAAACATGAGTTCAGTAACTCCAAACCGAGGCCTCTAACCGATCGAGATTCCGCTAATTTGGTTAGCTCATATTGTTATTTTATTTTTGACGCGCGTTTTGAGTTTTTGTAGCGTATTTATTTACTCGCCGAACACTTACTCGCAGTCGTCACCCTCTCTGCTGCTGTAATTAAATCATTAATATATTAATAATGGAATCTCACACAGCTAAACTAGCTCGAGAAAAACCAAAGGCAATTAAGAAATATCAACCCGTCCGTGATTCTGTCAAACAAAAATTACAAGCGCGTCAGGAATCCCAAGTGGAATTTGCAGAAGGTACAGAACAGTTATTTAAACCGGTTACAGAGGCTATTAAAGGTTTGCTACCGACGTTAGAGCAAACCGCGGCAGCAACCGAAAAAATATCCGAGCGAACTAAGAAAACAAAAAAGATTCTACGAGAACTTCCAGGCGAAATAGCTGCTACTCAGCCAACCAGAGAAATCCTTGAAGGTATTGACGCAGCTCTCGCTGAAATAAAGGAACGTATACAACCAAAGCAACAAGTGCTAGAAAAAACTGAAATAATTAATAAATTTACTGAAGCTGGTATTAGATTAATAAAAAAACGCTAAAGATGTAAATGAGTTGTCCACGTTCGCTATGGCAGGTTATGATAACCGAGGTAGACTTTTAAAACCCGAGTATGTTAAAAAGTCTATAAGTCATGATAACTGGTATAAATGGATTTTTCGCATATACTACAATGTTGATCAGGTTCGAAGCAACGACCCAATATGGATGACATTCAGGGATGGAGTAAATTACTATTATGCTCAGATACGACAACAACGACGACCACAACAATCAAAACCATCACCGTCATCAAAACTTATAGATAATCTCATAGACAAATTTACCCTTGAAGGTGTTATCCAAACCAAACAATAAATATCGCCAAATATGGATGCGATGAAATAAAAAATTATATAAAACTCGAACATGTTAAAAATATACGACGTGGCAATTGGGTTTCAGATGTATATCGTATTATTATTAATGTTGGGCGTATCAAAGAAGACGACGAAAATTTTGCTAAATTTAAACAAGTAGAACAAAAAACTAGTCCAACAACAATTGACGAGAAAGCACAACAAAAACAATTACTACAAGAACGAGAACAAGAACAACAAGAACAAGAACGAATGCGAGAACTAAAAAAAAACAATTACGAGAACAAGAACGAGAACGATTGATATACACTTTCGAGCTCGTGTAGCTCGACTACCCGCTGGTGGTTATAGAGCAATCGCTGTTATACTCAGCGATAATACAATGCTACTTGAAGGTGTTGGTGAACGAATGAGAATCATTGATGCCCCAGTAGAAAACGTGTAATTAGATCACTCATGATATTATAATGTCATATCATCATGTTAATGTCAGTCTGACTCCTGGTCAGATTAAAAAACTGCAATCAGCATCAAAAGAAAACTGTGGAGTAAAAATATCACCAAAAAAAAAGAAAAAAAAAAAGAAAAGAAAAAAAGAAAAGGAACAAATCACAGGGGGCCCGAATAAACTATCACTGACAGAACGTCAATGCAGGGTCTTCAATGAAGCCAAACAATCAAAACCCGGCATACGACTTAATCTTTCTGCCGGTGCCATTAAAGACATCGCTAAGACGGGTGGCATAGTTTCACTTCTTGCACCTATACCAGCGTTGATAGCCGCTGCAGCACCAGCTGTTGAAAAAGCTGCTGCACTTGGTGCTGTTGGAACTGCTGCTGGGATGGCATTAAATAAACAGCAGGTCACGGAATAAAAAAAAAAAAAGGGAAATGGTCTAAGACTGCCAGGAACTCCCCATTCGTGGTAAGGAAAAGGTTTAAGGCTTCCCGGGACACTTCGTTGATTCTTCCCATGTCCAATTTTGATTTACTTGATGCTGCTAAAAAACTAAACATCAAGAACTTCAAAGGTGTTTTTATGCGTGATCAATTACCGCACAAACTAAACAATGTTGAAACTGGTATCATTAATCTCGATAAAAACTCTGGTCCAGGTACTCATTGGGTTGCATACGCGATTGATCCACGTGGAATTGTTTATTTCGATTCGTATGGACTGGCACCACCAAAAAAATTTTAAAATGTGTGAGCGGCGATAAAATCGCTCCAGTCTGGTATTCAACATTACCAACACAAAAAATAACAGATCCGCCACTATGTGGCCGTGAAGTACACGCTGTGCTCGACGCTGCATCATCATCAACAACACCACCTCATAAAGTCGTGCACGAGTATACATCGTCGTCCAATGTTTTAAACAGGCATTAGTAAATATAATGGTAGATATTTACGGAAGATCAGCTAAGACTAAAACCCAGCAAACAGGTTATTTATCTAAGTATGCAACTCTTGATCATCTCAGGAATGAAATTGATGATCTTTTAAATCTTGCAAGCGTAGATAGTAATGAAGTAGTTATTTTTTCAGGATAAAAAAGGACGATTAAGATCAAGTAATATTCAGTTAACATACATCCTTGTACGATTTACAAACGCGCTGAAAGACAACATTGTTATATTTGATGAAAACGGTAGAATACAAGACTGGAAATTCAATCAACACTTATGCTAAGAAAATCGGCGATGCATTCACTGGTCACATTGTCATGAATCAAAACAAAATTACAGGCCTTGGAGAGCCATCCGCAGCCACAGACGCTGAAACGAAAAAATACGTCGATAATAAAGAATGCAAGTTCATATCAGTTAACGGTGCTATGATGCGTGCATTTCTCGATATGAATAATAATGGAATTAATAATCGCAGAACACCAGAATCAGATTTTGACGTTGCAACGAAGAAATACGTCGACGATAGCAACATCCCGATGACGACATTGTTAACGACAATCAATGATGGAATGATTGCATTTAGAACTGAATATTCTAATCACGTACAAACGTTTTTGAATTTTCGTAGAAACGTAAATTATTAATGAATATTTTGGAAGTCCAGCGGTTGTTGACGTAAAACTCTCCGAAATTAACACAAAACTCAACGATATTGTCAGTGGAATTCCTGATATAGTTTTAAAAAATACTAATCTGATTAAAATTCCTCACAAGCAGATCATCAATGTGGTATACACAGTATCATCAGGATCATCAACATGGTCACAGCAAAATAACACTATCAAACATACCACTGAAGTCACTGGTGTGTATAGGCTGTCCGTGTTCAGCTCTGCAAAATTTAGGATATTTACCACGTATCCATGGCGTCATTCAACCGATGATGTTTCTGGAACTGTCTATTGTGTTAAATAAAGATGCTGAAGAAATATTTATACTGGAACCATCGGATAAAAAATTAACCGCAGCGTCTTACTGGTGGTGTCTGGAATTTGTCGCTGAAACACCTAAATTAATTACTTAATAAAAAATATAATGATCGACGCTAACCAATACAGATATAATCAAGTATGTGGGTGGCAAACAAAACTGAAAAATATCTTTGACGAGTACACAGCAAAAGTTAAACAATATCGCAGACGTGTAGTTGTCGTTGACGTAGTTGTGTATTCGGCGTCCACTGTTATCGCTGGAACCGGCGTATTGTTATCAACAATAACAATGACGTCGCCGGCAGTTGTGACAATCTGTGTTTCAGCTGCAACAACAATTGCTGGTATTTTCAATATCATCGCAAAGAAGATACCTACGTGCACAAATACAAAATTACACGAGTACACAATAAAACTGGACGCGGCGATGGTAGCATACTCCAAATTATCATCGTTTATTTCATTGTATCTTAGTGATGGTAAAATATTCGATGAGGAGTTCACAATGATAATAAAAACTGGAAAACCCCATGGAGTACTTGCATACAAAATTAATGATGAGAGAACAAATAGAAAGAGGAGCAGGAATTAGAATAACACTAGGATAAAATATAATGTCAAACGAATTACTATAACAGATCGTCATTAATACAACAACGTTGAAAACCACAATGATATCAGCAAGCTCAACCAATCCTTGTTGAGCGTTAACTTTCCAACTGCAATTTCAGCCAAAGAAATTGCGCTAGCACAATTACGAGTTTATTATAGTTGGCCAAACATTAGAGCAAAACCGTTTGGTGGGCTGCAACCAAATAATTCACTGGTATTGCAAATAAAAATAAACTCGACGGAACTACCGAAAGGCAAGTTGTGAGTATACCCACGGGTAGTTATCAAATAGAACAGATCAACGATGAATTCCAGCGCAGAATCAAATATATAACGGGCAAGGAATCCAAGATAGCAATTACTGTTCATGAGCCAACTTTGTCGGCCGCGATTGAAATAAACTCAACCGACCACGCCGTCTATATATATCAGTCATCGATCAGATCTGTCTTAGGGTGGCCAGAAATTTCATCGGTTTATATAGGACCACCAGAACCGAAACGTGATGATTATGTTACAGATAAAAGCACATTTATAAAACTTCCAGAATATCGAAAAAAATCACCCACGGGTACTCCAATTTGGTGATACAATTTTTGATTCTCCTGACGGTGGAATTGTTCCATTTTATTACTGCGATTTAATATTTGCTCAAGGCAAAAATGACGGTAAAGTTTTTCATTACATCGACGAAGAAAGTATCCAAAAAGTAATCAATGACAAATTTAAAGCCGAGCACAAGCGAGTAATCGATGATTTGCGAAATTTAATTATTTCTATGACGCAACATTACAACGATGATACAAAACAATATATCATTGAAACAATACAACATTTAAATCAACTTGCAGCGGATTATGAAATTCACACACAAAAAAAGTAATCCATGAAATGATTACCGAGGGTGAGAGAAGCTCATGAAGTAGCCGATTCCCAGGTATGATTAGTCTGTTTAGTGATGAAAATCTCAGAAAGATATTCCTCGACCATTATAAAATAACCGAACAACAATTACCAACATTTGTAATGCCTGCATTTAATCCTGCCGAGCTAAAAAAAATCAGTCAACGATATCATCGATGAATATTTTCCAAACGTACTTGCCGCATGGAGAAAAGAAAATCCGCCAGCAGGTATTCTCAAACACAACAATGATCCATACGGATGTGGCCGTCATATATCACCAGACATTGTAAATATAACATCGACGATCGCGGTCAACCTTGTTTGTGATGTAATTGATGGTAGCTATCAAGTAGATCTTGAAAAATCCAATCAGGCCCAGCAAGGATACATTTTATATACGTTTACGCCGCAAGTCCTACCAGAATATTTGATTGTATCAGAACCAATTAATCCTGTTTATCTGAGATGTCATAATCCGCTATTTTCAAGGATACATTTCAAACTTACTGACCAAACCGAACACTTATTGGATTTGAGAGAAGAATCATTGCATATGAATCTGTATCTGAGATCGTAAGATCTACGATCATAGAACACCAGGAAAACAAAACAAATCTGTCAAATAAATTATATGAATCTGATTCTGAATAAATATTATTATCAGAATAAAAATAAATATTATTATTATAATCTAATTCTAAATAAATATTATTATCAAAATAAAAAATAAATATTATTATTATTATCTGATTCTGAATAAATATTCTTATCAGAATAAAAAATAAAAACTGTCATCAGAATAAATCAGAATCTGAATAGATCTGATTCAGAATAAATATTATAATCTGATTCTGACTAAATATAATCTGAATAAAAATGAATAATTTTTTTTACTGTAGTCAGAAATGAATTTATCCCTCTTGACAGAGTCAAGGTTTTATACTTTCACTTTGTTTAGCTGGTACCACAGCCACGGTGACAGTATTTTCACAATCATCACAGTCACTGGTGACGTCGCTTTCATTATGGATCGTTCTACAATAATCAGACATAATCTTTCTCAACTGTCTTATACGAGCTTTCACAATCTTTTTTGTTTCGTATTCGTGAGACAATTCTGATCTAATTTTTTCAAAATTGCGTATGCGAGGGGAACAAATAGTTTAACCTGTGTATCTGTAACTGTTGCCAAGGCTTGTAACATTGCTTGCTGAATTAACTTTATGAATCTATAATCAGCTGGTTATGTACGTTTATTTTCAAATTTACGTTGTTGTAATGATTCAAAATCACAAATAATTTTCTGAAGATTAAGTTCAGCAGACATTTTTATACCGTCATATTGTAATTTTTCAATAGCAGAAATAATAGCATTAATATTTTCATGATTCATTATATAATAAATATTTATTTAAAATAAAAATATCTTGCCTATTAAGGACAGCACAACATATAATCTTAACTAACTTAATTCTATGGACAGCACAATCGCCATGTGAACTCCT
>JAECUM010034172.1:0-24902 GCA_016617855.1 Megalonaias nervosa
CTTTGGTTACATTTTGATCCCAAATTTAAACGCGAGTAATCAGCACCCAAGGCAACTTTTCCAAAGGTATCCATCTCGCTGTGAAAGCCAGCGCTTGGAACGCGCTCTCTCTCTCTCTCGCTGGTAGCTAGCGGTATCCGGTGGTGATAAATTTAAAGGTCCAACTTTTTCATTAGTTTTGAGGAGTATAGTCACAACGGGGAATTCAAGATATAATGATATTTATATTAAATATGGGAAGAAAAAAAAAAACAAATAAAAACGATATCATATTGGTTTTAAATAAATAAATTAGATCGAAATTTTATTATTTCAGACCGACTGATTTACAAATGTATTATACCAGTTGATAGGGAATTTTCACTAGTATATTCCTGGGCAATAACATTATCATAACTTGTATGATTTATATATATATGAGCCTTGTTGGCTTGTGTATGTCGGATATGGGCCTAATTTGAGGCCACAATCCGACCTGGCGAAGCTGACGGTCAGTACTATACGTTTAGTAGAGATGTGAGTTTTACATAATGAGTGCTTGAACTTTTATATTATATATGTTTAGTTATATCTAACTACGTCGCTGTGTGTGTGTGTGTGTGTGTGTGTGTGTAGAGCACTGAGTTTTACAAAATGACTGCTTGAATTTTTATATTATATATGTTTAGTTGTAGCTAAATACATTTCGATTTATTAAAAAATGTAGCAGGGAATTGACCACTATGCTAAACGGGGCCCCGAGTGGTCTAAAGAGCTTTCCGTTACGGATCACTGCCATCTCACCTCTGTTTGCGTGGGTTCGAGTCTCGGATTCGGCCAATGTGGGAATGTGAGAAAGCTTGCCAGTAGCTTCTTGTGGGTCGGTGGTTCTTTCCGGGGTCTTCCCGGGTTCTTCCTCCACCATTAATACTGGCCGCCATGTATAGCCCTTCGTGTGCTGAAAAATGGCGTTATACTCACAACAACAACAACAACAACAGTATGGTAAACACTGGTCGTGCCACTTTCATCCGTTAAGTGGAAAAACCAGTAGTTTCATGGCGATGTTGGCGATGACTTAAAGGCCATTTTTTTCTCCCAAACTATATCACCCATCTTGTAGTATTACACACCGGCACATCGGCCTTGATAAGACACATATGGCAGTGAAAACTGCATGGAATTCGCCATGACCTTTCGCCCGTAAGGCGAACAAAACCTTGCATTAAAACCTGAATGGTTTGGGTACGTCGACAAGAGGCGATTTTTTTTCCTTCGACAAACGGCTGAATCGATCAGCAAGTGCAATATACCAGTAGAACGGGCTTGATGAGACGCGTTTGAGAAAAAAATATTCTGACATTCGTCCTGTCCGTTCGTCCGTAATCTTAAGAAAACACGCTTTTTGAGCGCACCTCCAATGTTGTACCCGAAATGTGCATTAAAACAATTTTCTCCCCGACAGCTACACTTATTTTACAGTGTCATATGTCAAAAAATTGGGCTCACTGATACTCATCTGCCAGTGCAAAGTCCGAACTATTGGCTCTGTCCGTTCGTCCGTGCGCTCCAGAAAACCATTTCCATCCACTCTCTGTCATACGAGTGTGAAGTTTGCTTAAATAAACTTTTCTCCAAAACTATTCCACCCACATTAAAATGCGACACATCGACTTATCGGTCTTGAAAAAAACGCGTACGACGTTTCATCTCCATTGAATTCGCCTTGTCCGTTCGTCCGTGCGACGCAGAAAATGACCTTGTTCAGAGCAATGTCGGAAGGGAGCGACAAGGGATTAAGTCGAGTTTTCTCGTAGACGCTTTGGTCTAGGGTGACATGCTATGTGACAGCTGATCGGCCGTGAGGAGACGCATGTGGCAGTGAAACCTCCATGAAAAACTGCCTCTCCGTTCGTCCGTACGGTGATGAAAACGTACATGAGTGTATGTATGTATGTATGTATGTATGTATGTATGTATGTATGTATGTATGAATATATGTAAGTATATATACAGAAATAAAATCGAGCAATGATAAGGGATAATTTATAATATAGATAATTTGTGTGTCAACGTAGTTATGTATGTATGCAAATAATTAAAAGAGGTAAGGATATTATGAATTTATGTTTTATTTATAAACACAAACTCATAGATAAGGGTGGGAAACTGTCAGCCGTTCCAAATTATAATTCAGAGCGTTGCCCGGTTCACGCTGCGAGGAATCCGTCTCCAATAGTGAACAACCTAAGTTTTAGTTGTTATTTTTGGCCCTATCTAAGTAAAACTGCCGAATGTATATTTCAGAGGGTAATTTATACGTTATGCTTTGGATACATTTTGATCCCAAATTTAAACGCGAGGGCACAAAAATGGAAAATGACATTTTTTTTGCTGAGTAATCAGGACCCAAAGCGACTTTACCAAAGGTATCCATCTCGCTGTGAAAGCCAGCGCTTGGAACGCGCTCTCTCTCTCTCGCTGGTAGCTAGCGGTATCCAGTGGTGATAAATTTAAAAGTCCAACTTTTTCATTAGTTTTGAGGAGTATAGGCACAACGGGAAATTCAAGATATAATGGTATTTATATTAAATATTGGAAGAAAAAAACAAAAACAAAAAACGATATCATATTAGTTTTAAATAAATAAATTAGATCGAAATTTTATAATTTTAGACTGACTGATTTACAAATGTATTATACCAGTTGATAGGGAATTTTCACTAGTATATTCCTGGGCAATAACATTATCATAACTTGTATGATTTATATATATATGAGCCTTGTTGGCTTGTGTATCACGGATATGGGCCTAATATGAGGCCACAATCCGACCTGGCGAAGTTGACGGTCAGTACTATACGCTTAGTATAGATGTGATTTTTACATAATGAGTGCTTGAACTTTTATATTATATATGTTTAGTTATATCTAACTACGTCGCTATGTATGTATGTATATGTGTATGTATGTATGTGTGTGTGTATGTATGTATGTATGTGTGTGTATGTATGTATGTATGTATGTATGTATGTATGTGTGTGTGTATGTATGTATATGTGTGTGTATGTATGTATGTATGTATGCATGTATGTGTGTGTATGTATGTATGTGTATGTATGTATGTATGTATGTATGTATGTATGTGTGTATGTGTGTGTATGTATGTATGTATATATGTATGTGTGTGTATGTATGTATGTATGTATGTATGTATGTATGTATGTACAGCACTGAGTTTTACAAAAGGACTGCTTGAATTTTTATATTATATATGTTTAGTTGTAGCTAAATACATTTCGATTTATTAAAAAATGTAGCAGGGAATTGAACACTATGGTAAACGAAGCCCTAAGTGGCCGAGTGGTCTAAAGCGCTTTCCGTTACGGATCACTGCCATCTCACCTCTGTCTGCGTGAGTTCGAGTCTCGGATTCGGCCAATGTGGGAATGTGAGAAAGCTTGCCAGTAGCTTCTTGTGGGTCGGTGGTTCTTTCCGGGGTCTTCCCGGGTTCTTCCTCCACCATTCATTATTTAGGAATGGTCTTTAAATTATATATCCATAGGTCGGCATACACAATTCAGTTTTTTATTGCCAGAGAGAGAGAGGAGCCATATGCCATAACCTTGTCACATTATTTATTTTGTTAGCAATTAATTTACATCAACGCAGAATGTAGATTAGTGACAAGGTCTAGTCCTAATAGTAAATATGTGCAAGTATAAACAACACTCGTGTTCAACCGTTGTGACCTAGATATCAATAACGAAAGTAAAATTGATCAGTCATAATATAGAAGCGTAAATTCTATCTGAAATTCCAGGTCATACCAAATTATATGTACGCAAGACAGTCAGCAAACAAACTTTAGATCGGATACCTAAAATCTTGAGATCAAAATCCTTTTTTTAGAATTACCTATATAATATATTACATACAGTGTTCGCAAAGGAGTTATCAGTTAAATCTCAGGAGTTGCCGCGATAGCAGTATTTGTCTTGATTAGCAAATTACAAACTGTAAAAGAAAAGTACAAACACTATGGCTTTCTTGGGGCAAACGAGGATAGGCTTGAAAAAAACTGGAGTCTCAGCTAGTGTCCCTGAAAATCCCAAGGCAAAGCTGATGTACTATTTGCACTGCGTGTGTGGAGCTATGGAAGCTGACGATGGTGATAACGCCACCCTCCGTCGACTGCAAAACCGTAGCAACTATTCATCCTTGACTAGAGAGGAGGTGGATACCCTTATCACACTTTGTTACATTTTCTCTCCAGACGTCCTGACCAATAAGTTCTTCTTTCAAGATGATGTGTGGAGACTCCAGCTATGAATTCTACGAATTGTCTGCAGTCAGCAACCGATTTCTTGTGTCATGAACTCTAACGATTGGGGGACAGACACGAACAGTGAAGAAAAGCATGACTTTTAAGATATCCTGGGTTCAATATCACTGGACAGATCCAATGCAAGAACTCCTTGGAAGCAGACGAGCTGTAGAGCAGCAGAGAGCGAAGCGCCAAAATTCGGATTGTAACATTCTGTGAGACAATTTGTGTCAATGATGCAGATGGCGAACTCTAACATACTTACCCTGGTTTATTCCTTGTGTTACGGAGTTTGTAAACTTTTATGTCTATAAGTCATTTCCATATTTTTGTAAAACTAACAGCGCAATTAATATTCCAGTACATTTGTTAAATTGTCAAAGTGAAATTCACAACTCTTTCTGTCAGTTTAATTTCTCTCAATAGTCGATACCTGCGTTAATATCGACATCTTCAAGGCGTCCTTTTCTTTTCAGAACATTTCAGTGACTGGTTGTCATCATGCTTAACGAGAGTGAGACATGAGACAGACAGACAGACAGACGCAGACAGACAGACAGATTCTATGCACTATCCTATGGTGTGTGACATGTGCATTCTTTGATAAATGGCATTCCTTTGACAGAGTCACAAAGGGATTTATTTTTTGGTTTCCGTCACCTTTTGTCATTTATTCACTTTTATACAAGGACATTCACCTAATGGTGAGTTTATATATGCATGCTGTATTCCTTTCCTCTAAACATTTTTGCTGCTTTGCTGGTCATGTTTTGTCCAAATTAATCTTAAGACGTATTTTAGTCATTGTTGCGTCCCGATTTTTACTTTTTGTTTGTTTGTTATTTATTCTAAGCATTAAATTTGTGATCTGTTAAAGAGAGTAATTTAAACTTTTTTTTTCATTTATTTGGTTAGAGTATTAGCATTAAATAATAATAATAATAATAATAATAATAATAATAATAATGATAATAATCAGCATCACTTATAGGACATCATAGCACTGAAATGCAGCACAAGAAAAGGATCACTATTTGTTAATCTTTTAAATATAGCAAGCTGTAATTGATCAATTTTGTCCAAAATCTTTTAAAGGATTATTTTTGGTCTATAGTCCATTGTTTATATCATGAAAAAAGTATAACTTCATGCGTAATGTTCAATGTTTATATTATGCAAAAAGCACTCGTGCCATTGGCATAATTAAAAAAATAAACGTGGAGAACAATTCTCGCCTATATCTAGTATATGAAGTTGTCTTTTCTTATACAACTACGCTTAGCCTCTATTTGTTGTTTGTCCGCATTGTTTCATTTTACATACACAGCCTCTATTTGCTATTTGTCTGCATTGTTTCATTTTATCAACTGTAAAGACCATTTCATCCCGTTCATTTTACACAGTCTCCATCTCTGATATTTGTATCTCGTTTCTCTATTGACGACATTAAATTTGATATTCTCTATTGCAATTGCAACACTTTAACGAGTGTCCTTGCTTGGCAAATCCAATGCCAACTGTCGTCGGCGAGTATAACTTCCGGAATACCTTGGTTCTGGCGGCAACTGGACTTAATTCACATCATAAAATTTTGATTTTACCATTTTTTATGTAGTTTAATTCTAATTACTTATTGGTGAGACATGCAAGTTCTGAATAATGTATATCGAAATCGTACTTGACACATTATTAATGTGTGGCGTATTATCCTTCCCCTATATAGTGTAAAATCATTCAACTTATTGAAACAGACTGCTTAATATTGCAGGATTTTTGTAACAGAATGTATTATGGATGTTATAATTGTACATGGTAAAATTGTTTTCCATGCAAAATGCATAGTTGATAGTATATTGGACAGGATTGCTGAATCTTCTTTGTTTAAAAGTCGAATGAAATTTATATGCCTTATCATTGCATTTATTTTGCTCTAATTTTGAATAAAATTTAACAAAAAATGAGTCCAGCTGATGCAACTTGTACATTCAAATATTTAGGACTGAAAAATATATATAGTACCCTTTTTTCCGTTGTGTTCTTTCTTGTTTACATTATTTTTTCCTTCCTTCTTGCTATACTGTAGTTCATGCTTTCGTTCCTTTTTTGGTTCCGTCTTTTGTTATGTATTTTTCAGGTCTATTTTTCTTTCTATTAACAGTCTCTCTCTCTCTCTCTCTCTCTCTCTCTCTCTCTCTCTCTCTCTCTGATATAGATAGACGGATAGATAAAAGGATAGATAGTCTGCAAGCTAGGATACCAAATAAATCAACTTGAAACTTTCTTTTTAATTTTTGTCCATATTTTTATAATTGTGTGTTGAAGGCTAATTAATTATCGAAGCTTTGAAGCGATTGCATTACAAATATGCTGTCCTGAGTTTTGTCCCCTGTTCCTATACTTGTAAGAGTGGTTGCCCGTTGACGGTCGTTAATTTCCTTCATGTCTCCTGTTTCTTCCACTGCAGGCCGCTCCCCATCTTACTCCAACACTGGGTATTTCTTCCACTGCAAACCATACCTATACGATATTCTCGTGTGCCAGAGGAAACAAAGAGTTTTGATGCCAGCTAAAGTTGCTTTCAGAAAAGAAACATACTCGTTAAGTTCATTCATCACGCAAATGATAAGCAATCAAAGTACTTTAGAGGCATGATAAATACTTTAAAGCAGGTTGCGTTTATTTCATTTGATCCTGTGATGAAGATAACATAATTTAAAAAAAGAAAACAAACTTTTATCTGGCCGTCCGATTTGACCTGAATATTCATGAAGGATGCAAAAAGACTCTGATAATCGCACAAGTTGTTAACAGTTCGACCGACTGCGCCAGTTACTATGCTCTTTTTCAACGAATCTTTCCTATGGAGCCACGATAGTCCTGTTGGTACAGCGTCGGACTCGTAATCCAGGAGTCACAGGTTCGATAGCCGCCAGACTATGCTGGATCGACTGCCATGGTGTGTCCTTGGAAAAGGCTCTTGGTTCCCTTTTCATTTGCACGATATGGCCAAGAAGGTGTTTAAAAGTCCCGTTGAGGAAAAGAAGAATAAAACATTTCACCGCCGAGACGGCATTCGAATATGATTCAAGTCGTTCCAATGAGACAAAGAAAGTACCGTCCTCGGTTGAATGCCATTTTGACGTTACCATTTCTGTAATGTAGACAGGTGCAGTCACCGTTCCGGATCACTGCCATCTCACCTCTGGCTGCGTGGGTTCGAGTCCCAGGCTCGGCTAACGTGAGTGCGTGAGAAAACCCGCCAGTAGCTTCTCGTGGGTCGGTGGTTCTTCCCGGAGTTTTCCAGGGTTCTTCCTCCACCATTAATACTGGCCGCCATGTATAGCCTATCTTGTGCTGGAAAATGGCGTTAAACCCTACAACAACAACAACAACACGCAACAGAAATATGTAGAAACATATTATCTTATTTGAGACAAAAGAAGTAAACATTTAACATGACATAAATAAACATATCCAGTGAACGACCCCGAGATTCACTTTTTCACTTTAGATTTCCTTAATGAAAAAATGTATTACGTATCGTAAGTGAAAAGGTGTCGGCCCTGCTTAAGCAATAGACGATGTCCCGTATCCCCATAAGTTTTGGAGTACTAAAGTCGTATACAGCTCGAAAATACCCAAAATCAATTTCATATACCGTATATACTCGTTTATAAGTCTAAGTTTAGTCCAACTGCAAACAACCCAGACTGATCCGCCGGCGTATTATGCAACGGCCGGTCTGGATCTGTGCAGATTGCATTTGGACTCAACTTATACGTGCGGTTATTATTTAATAGAGGAATAAAAAAAAACTTCAACGCAAATGTTAAGTCTCACAAAAGATATCAAAATTTTCAGAGTTCAAGCTATTGTTTAGTGTCAAAGAAAGTTTCCAGAATGTAAAAGGAAATGATATCAGAACTAAAGTACTTAAAACATTAGAATTATTAGATAATTAATTTCTGGCTTATCTCAGCCAAAGCTTTATTATGTATATAAAAGCAGCAACGTGATTTACTGAAATTACATATCACTGATTGATGAGCAAACGTTTCAATCAGCTCTAAAGACCCAGTTTCGTCAACATTTATAATTATAGCTAGCAAACAAAGTAAAACTAAATTACAATGGTAGATTTTCATATATTGAACAAAACGTAATGATACCTGTACATCCTTTGAAATTAAATAAAGATGAAGTGTGGTGTGCAAATCTGGTACTGTAATGCTATGTGTCAATTGTCTGGCAACTCCGATGGCCTAACAGATATGTTTGGTGAGACAGATGATGAGAGTTATTTTCCCTTGTAATTCTAGTCCCAGGTCATCATCTCTTAAAATTCTGTTATAAGGTACCTGCATCGGAACTGAATCCGGAAGTATCCACATACTTCAAGGTATGTTGGAAGGGTAACCGGTAGGTTTGTTTACGTTGCATTGGAGAACATAGTTTCTATCCGATTGGACAACTTCTTATCGCTGTCTGAGTTCTCCTCGTCCTCTTGCAAACGTTCAACCTCGTAGGACGTAGAGACCGTCTTTATCCACCCGATCGTGGAATGATACTGCTTTCTGCTGAATGACCAGCTGAAGCAGTGTAAAGGAATAACGTTGTTTTCTGTTGAATGAACAGCTGATGATGCAGTGTGCAGAAGTGATACTGCGTTCTGCTAAATGAGCAGTTGATGCAACGTGAAGGAATGATAATGTTTACACAGCTGGAATGGAAAGAAGTGATACCTGTTCTATTTGAATGAGCCGTGATATGAAGCCATAATATGAGAGAATGATAATGTGTCCTGTTGAATACGCAGCTAGGATGGAAGGAAGTGATAACCTTTCTATTTTAATTAGCCGTAATATGAAAGAATGATACTGATTGATGGAAAAAGAAAATTACTGAGTTTAAGTAAAATATCAGAATTAAAATTATTTCAGGCACTAATCAAACACAGGAAGAATTTGATGACTGTATGCATTGGCATTGATTCTGGTCTCATATATCTTGACAGACAGTACTTTTAATTGTCTTATGGAAATGTCCAGTTTAAGGCTTAAAGTTTAATCACGTGTTTGTGAACGTGATCAAACTGATTACTAAGGCTATTATACAGCTTATAAAATTCTCTCTCTCTCTCTCTCTCTCTCTCTCTCTCTCTCTCTCTCTCTCTATATATATATATATATATATATATATATATCTATTGTAAAGCTAATCATAATGATAGTTATGACTATTGTAAGCCTAAACCAAACGATCAGTATGACTACTGATAATATTCAATATAGTATGAAAACCATGTTGCAATTCCATTAAGCTTGCGGCTGAGTTTCTTGCTTAAAACATTTCTGAATACGAGGTCTGATTTACTGCCATCTTATCGCGCTGTTACATATTTATATATATTTGGAACGAAAGTTCTCTGGCGAGTCTTAACATTCAATTGGCATTGCATAACCGGTATTGAGTTGACGTGTGATCTGTGCGCTCTACAAAACTTTTGCCAGTGTTACATCGTCACTTCCACACAATCCTCTTGTTAAAATACTTTAGGGGGCCCCGAGTGGGCGAGTGGTCTAAAGCGCTCACTGTTACGGATCTCTGCCATCTCACCTCTGTCTGCGTGAGTTCGAGTCTCAGGTTCGGCTAACGTGGGTAAGTGGGAAGCCTACCAGTAGCTTCTCGTGGGTCGGTGATTCTTCCCGGGGTTTTCCAGGATTCTTCCTCCACCAATTATACTGGCCGCCATTCCTTAGCCTATCTTCTGCTTAAAATTGGCGTTAAACCCAACAACAACAATATTTTAGTTATCTATGACCGATTCCTTCTCACCATTTCTAATATGAACTGAAACAAACGGCATAAAATTTACACATTTAGCCTCGGTTACAGAATTGTATCCATTTGTGTAGTATGTTCAATAAAATCAGCAAAAATTACTAACTGACGAGACACATCTGTTCGCTGTGAATGAAACGTAAGAAATGACAACTGTTAACTGGGGACGTCGTGTTTAGGAATGTCGTGACGTTTGATGACTATGACGTTATTCATGCTCATCGTAACTTAATGTTTAGAGTTATGTTTCCTCCTATTACTCGCACTTGGAAAGAAATTTAACACAGTTAGCTGTGGTTTTTTATTCTTTATGTGATATTTAGAGTTTCATCGCTAATACACCCTCCACCACTACCAAGACTTCTATTAATATTACTACAACTGTCAGTAACATTAACATTATCATGGTTAACAGCAGTATCACAGCCACCGTAATGATACAATAATAATAATAATAATAATAATAATAATAATAATCTATATTTAATTGGAGAATATTAACGACTAGCTTTACGTCGGAGTGATTACAAAGCAAAGTATTGGTTTCTCCATACATGGGCGTTTATCACGGCGACAAGCATTTCAAACTAGAATGTTTATAAAAATTTCTCCTCTGTCCCCTACTTAGTTTACATACTCCCTTTAACTGTCAAAGTGTGTAATGTACTTCTAGTAAGACAACCTTGCTGAAGTTCAACTAAGTTGGGGCCTTCACTGAAAAAATGAAGAAGAAACAGTAAAACAATCGTTTCTGGAAGGGGGCCTGACAAGGTACTGTGTAGGTCCTAATTTATGGCAAAGCTGAAACAAAGGGCTCGTTTTGTATTCTTCAACTTGTTGAGTCAGAAATTCAATCTCAGACTTAAAACACCAGACTGGTACACCTACTTTATGAAAATTGTCAGTATAATAGAGACTGAAATGAACAAAAATTGGAAGGTTCTGTGATTCTAGCTTTATTCCAAATAAAGATATACACCGGGTAAAGCTCTGGGACTATAGTTTCTGCTTAAAACGTTTAAGAATACGAGGACTGATCAGCTGCCAATTTATAAGACGGCCGATCTGAGTCTAGGGTGTTCACAGGCGGCGCATATTGTAAACGGGAAAATATGGTAATCATTTGATTTGAAATAAGAGGTAATAGAATATGTCATCAAAGATTTCTATAAACCTACTGTTAAGACTCATGATCTTAAAATATGTAATAGAAAGGATCTAAAAACAACAATTTTAGCAACATCAACAAATAATTTATTTCACTTAGTTACAAAGTGAAAATTAAAGAGACACTTACAGTATTGTGAATTAAGTCCCAAATAATCCTAAATGTCTTTTCATAAGTCCAAACCAATATAATGTTCCGAATGAATTCCAAAAGCATTCTATGTCCTGATGTACCAAGGGTTTTGAATGTCCTGATGTACCACAACTGTACAAAATGTCTTTGAATAATAAATTCTCAATAATCCCAAAGGAGACTGGTAAGAAAAAGGATTGGAAAATTTGTAGGCCCAAACTCCATATATACAAACTGTCATCAGCCGTTTGATATAACAATGTTTTGGGAAACTAATAATTTGTAATGGAAAATTCCATCAAACTGTAAACAAGTTTAGGTCTTGAACTTAAATGTTAGGAAACGTCTTGTTTACTACTTTTGATAATGACATACATCAAGTAAGCAAAGACATGATAACAGACAGATACAACAAAATTCTACCCTTAATCACGTACAAAGTCAAGCAAGCGATATAAATAAATAATACACATGTCAAACGTTTAAAAAAACGAACTATTCAGTAAATTATTTCACCAGATCTATAGGCAATCAAGCCAACAACTCCATCTTGTCAAGTCTCAAATTGAAAGAATCCATAACTACTATATTATTTCATATGCAGGAAAACTGATCAGGAAGTGAAATTTACATTTCAGATCATAACCTTTTCCCAAACAGATACAGTTCAGTCCCGTTAATTCGACTTCAATAAGATTTTGAAGATCCGTAAAAACTGCCAAGATTCCAGAATTTTAATTCGTAATCTATGCCACCTGCCATAATAAAATAATATATACAAAGACAAAACCTATCACCCGATGAGCATATATACATATTATGTTTTTGTTTATATGTATTTTCTTATCGACGTAGCGCATGGTATAGATAATGCAACTCTATGGATAACAAAGGGATTTTGTGTTGACATATAGCAATACAAATATAGAGATGGATTATTACACCAAGGTTTGTCTAAATACTTTTCTCTAAGATCTCGATAATGTTTACAAATGAAAAATGCACGATATTCATCTTCTACGAATGCCAAATAACTGTGAGAAAAAAAAATTACACAAAAGATGCGAAGTAGTAACACTATCATTTCTATCAATATGCATAGGAAGTTTATGACTAGAACATCCGAATCTCGAAAATTACAACGTACATCCGTCCGCTTAATTAATCCGATCGCAACGGATTCTGTCGGATTTTCGACGCTTCACTGTATACAACTGTTAAGTTACAGTACCCATCACCTGGAGTTTCTCACTCTTTGAAACAAAGACACACACTTTCGAAACAAAGACACACACTTTGGAAACAAAGATACACACTTTGGAAACAAAGACACACACTTTAGAAACAAAGACACACACTTTGGAAACAAAGACACTTTGGAAACAGAGACAAGGAATAAGTAAGTAAGAAGAGCAAATTAAAAAAATAAGTTCTCATGTTATTGCTTACTTGCCATTTTCTAGGTCTGCAATAACTGGGACCTTTTACTACCTCCTATTATTACGTTGTCGGATTACATGTCATAAATGATAACATGATATCTGTATGTATCGTTTACACATTTCACCGTTACCAACACCATATATTTCAAGGGTTTTTAATTAGCACCTTTATCTTGTACTTTATATAACATCGATATCTAGTTCTTTGTATCATATCTTAATATTTTGTATCATATTTTTATCTTGTACTTTGTATAAAATCTTTATCTTGTACTTTGTATAATCTTTATCTTCTATATTGTATAACATTTTCGAGAATTGTAACATCTTTACCCTTTTGTATTTTATCTAGTAGAACTACATATTTAGTTATATGTTGTATTGTATATAGTGGTACTACATATTTAGTTATATTTTGTATTGTATCTAGTGGTACTACATATTTAGCTATATTTTGTATTGTATCTAGTGGTACTACATATTTAGTTATATTTTGAACGGTTCATCTTACTACAGTTCTGTTGCAATTATTTGTATTTCCCTTTTTGGAACATAACTTTTAATTAGCACTACATAAACCACTCCTGTGGTCTAGTGATTAGAGCGTCCACCTCGGATGTGGGAGGTCGCGGGTTCAAACCCCGGCAGAGTCATATCAAAGACTTTTTATAAAATTGGTACTAGCAGCTTCCTCGCTTGGCGCTTAGCATGAAGAGGTTAGTGCTAGGACTAGTAGGCCTGGTGTCAGGATACTATGACTGGGTGGGACATAATGCTTCATGTCTGCGGCATGATGCCCCAGTGCTAGACATCATTATAAACTGTCACACTGCAGACATCGTAGCTATATGAATGAACAATTGTTAAAGCTACAATAAAAATCCAAATCACACACACACACACACACACACACACACACACACAAAACACACCAGTATTGTGCTGACGTGTCATGCATATCCTTTACCTTTTCCAAAGTCCCGTTGTCACTTCCACACACTCCTTTTATTACAATAGATTAGTACATCTATGACATTTTTTCTCAATATGTTCAGTAGGAATTTAAACAAACCTTCGCAAAACATACACATTTCTCTCCCTGGTGCAATATTCCATACAAGAACTGTATCCATTTGTGAAGTATGTTCAATACATAGGTAATGTTTACCAGAGGTAAAATAACACATCTCTTTGCAGTGTATGACACGTATATATTGACACTGGTTACCGGGGATTTTGAGTTTAGCAACGTCACGACGTTGGATGTTTATGACGTTAATTATGCTCATAGTAACGTAATGTCTAGAATTACTATTCTTTCTAACACACGTTCTTGGAAAGACATTTCAAATAATTAGCCGTGTGTTTTATTCCTAATGATGATGATTAGATTTAATGTTCTTTCCATCACCTCGTATTTAACAGTTATACGTGATTTTTATTCTCAATAATTACCATGTAAAGAAGAAGAAATAAACAAGAAATTCACCAGGGTATGAATGTTAATATTATTTCAACCAGGAAGAAGAACGCCAACAATAATACCTTCGCATTATCAAAACCATTACCAGGAATAATTACTACGACCACATTTTCTTGCTGTACTGGCTATGCCAAGCTGGAAAATGCAAAGCGAAGCATATTATTGAACTGAATTTTATATTGATCCTTGCTTACCACGTACCTGAAATTTTGTATCAAATTATAAGCACAAGACAAGAAATGAGAAACACAGCGTTGTACCCGCTTCCTCTTAACCACATTTCGAAACGACCAATTGGATTCTTGTATCATAATGATTAAAGTTTTTGGTATCGGATTATTATGGCGATATTATATAAATTCTTCACAGTAAATTTGTATCGGATTATCATGGACAACATCACATAAATTCTGCACTTTAATTTTCCATCGGATTATCATGGGCAACAACACCAAAATTTGTCACATTAAATTTTTATCGTTTACGTTAAAATCAGATGCTAAGGCTTAAGTATTTCGAGATGAGAATATTTTGACTAAAATAGTATACTAGATGTGAAATGCAAGATGTCCAAACAGGATTTTTGAAAATTTAGACTGCAAAAAATAGTCACGAGAAATATTTACTCGTAAATGTGAGTACTACTAGTTATATTAATAGTAGTAGTAGTAGTTGTTGTTGCAATGGTGATTACAATTAGGACGACGATGGTGATAATTATGACGATGGTGAGACGTCAATGAGGTCAATGATGATGACGAAAATAATGTAATGACGATAGTTTGTACAGACCAACGTCTATTTCTTTCTTGACAGTCACTACCTTAAAATTGCTGAAGGAGACAGGTATTGCCACCGTCGACTACTATCAAACCATGTACTTATTCTTTGTATCTTGTCACACATACCACGACACTAAAGGATCCGGACAAGCTAGATAGGTTTGTAAAGTGGTCTCATAATACCTCGAGCGCTATTCTTCTCCCTTACATACTCTGCAGTCTAGATTAAAGATCCGTACCAGTATGGCTGATTAATAAGTGACCTTATATACCCTTGACCGCTGCACTAAAAGCAGACAATGAACATCTTGAAAAGAGTTTGGACTTTCAAATCGTCCACAAACCTTCGTTTTGTAAAGCTCTCTAACATCAGCAACACCATTATATTGTTTGATTGTAGATGGCAGAAATACCGTCACGGTCCTTAACGCACGTGTGCAGTTCAGAAGCGACATCGTACTAATTTTACTACAATGTTCACGTTCAGTGGTCACACACGTCAAATCTATCAGGAGTTACAATTCTACACCTGATGTCATTAAACTCGCTGCATGAGTTCGACAGAATAATTTTGCCTCTCTCAAAACTTGTTTTAAATAACCTGTAATTAAGTCCTTTAGAAGATGATGCACAACATTAAGGTATATTTATATACAGTCATGTAGATCTCTGAGTATGTCCATATTAAAGTGTTACGTCACCTAGGGCATATACTGGTAACCGTCATTTGGTATGTTTGAATCGTGAAGGGATAAACAAATCTTTTCTTTGTGTGATATAGATGTTTCATGGAATCAATCAAAACAATCCATATATCCATATATCCATATATCCATATATCGTATGATAGATGTCCTTTTTCAGAAATGAAGGTTTTATACAATGATGCTTGCGTATGTGTTTACAGTTCATAGTATTAAAATAAATGGTAAACATGTTGACAAGTTTGGGACTGTTTCCCATTGGACAGGTCGGTCAGGTGGGTTCTTAGAAGAATTCAGTTATTTCCCATTGGAGGGTTAGGTCGTATGAGTTCTTTCACGATATTGGCTATTTGCAAATTATAACGTAACAAGTAGTAGCAAAATTCACTTTTACCCTTTACGCCAGTATATAGTTCTGGACACTTTTCTCACTCTTATAGCATGTGTTCATTTTGTAACATCAAGTTTGAACACGCATATTATGTTGTATTTAGATATTAATTGAGATAATACATTTGATTATTCAGTGGAAATAAAAAGTACTCCTTGGACTACACTATTCTTCTGAGACTTGTGAATTATTCAAAGGAGTTCTGGACAAATCGATTTTGACACATTAGGAATGTTGGCGGACCAGTATATTCCTGGATCTGAAATTTATACGGACTTTTTCATGATTATTTTGGATTTAATTCATAATACTGCAAGTTCCTGTTAAATTTTCATTTTCTTCCTTTGATAGTTAAATTGTTCGTTAAGTTCGTTAAGTGTTGGTTTTGCTTCTTTCAGGTATTTAGTATATGACCATAGATTCGTAACAGATGTTTTCCTTGTGAGGCATGAGGCTACATTTACTAAAGCTAATGGCCATCTGGACGTGTTTAAAATGATACTATTAATATTATTTTATAGCAAGCTTTATTTACTTAAAGTTAGCCCAAAGTTGTCCTTTTTATATTCTTATCCAGCTGCTGAAAAGTCCGGCCCATGAATCGAAAGTTTCCACAAATCGAGTCATTCTTTTAATTATCGCCTCTGTACTTTTCTGTTTAGTAACTTTTTCTTTAAGTATTTTTCTCTGACACCTATAACTTACTTTTTGAGTTAAAATGTTTTCATGATCCTCTGTGAAGATAATACATTTTGCATTTCTTGACTTCAATTTGTCTTACACTATTTTTGCGATCCTACCCAGCCAAGTATTAAACTCCTGAATGCAATCGGTACATCTGTATTGTAATAGACTTGAACCGCAAAACAAAATCCTGATTGTATCTGTTCGGATGTTTTGCTTTGACCAAGATCTCCTTCATTTTGTACGTAATTTTCAAAATCACAATATATGGAACTTGTTACTGCTATTGATACTTTTTGAATGTCTCAACCGCCTTTTATCAATCAATATACGTATCGAGTTGTCTATATAGAGCCTTTGGTGTTCTGAGGTTTTAGTCCTACAAATAATTAATCGAAGTATGACTTTGAGACCTTAAAAGTTGTTATAAGTGATTATGATGCGCCATTACATTTGGCCGACATTAATTAAATGGATTACTATTTAAAACGCTTGGTCTCGAAAACCACCCAACTGAGTTTGCCAAAACTTGGCAGAGAGCATTGTATTAATGTGGACTTTCATTTTTGTACAGAATCTTGCCGATAAGCCATCGCCTGATTACTTGCTCGATGACCGAGTGATCTAAAGCGCTCGCCTTTAGGACACACGGTACTAATTGTATGGGAAAATGGGAACCAGTCTGGAAATGGGTGAAAATAAAATAGAGTATATATGGGTTTGGCTGGCCAGGATTGGTTAATAATGTAAGTTATTTTTTTTAGGAAAAAGAATCTTTTGAGAGCGTATCCTAGTTGTAACTAAAAAATAAATAAATAGAGAGACATTGTTTTATTGATGGAATTCAGTCCTTTAACAGTCTAGAGTTTGGAACACTCATTACTGAAATTAGCACTTGACTCTTTGGTGCGGAATTGAAAGTACATGTTTCAAACACATGTAGGTCCAGAAAATGCCGCGGCTCATATCCTTTTCTCTACTCAGAAGCAGACATCCATGTTTCATCTATACTGATAAATATAGGTTTGATCATGAGCACTCAGAAATTTAAAGTTATTGAATTTTGAATATCATGGTGTTTGCATAGATTTACTATGGGAACTGAATTAGTACCGTGAGTACTTTACCTCTCGCTGCCATCTTACCTCTGTCCGCATCGGTTCTAGTCTCGGATGGCAGAGTGGTCTAAAGCGACCGCTTTTACTGATCACTGCCATCTTACCTCTGTCTGCATGAATTCTAGTGTCGGGCTTAGCCAGTGTGGGTATGTAAGAAAGCTGATAGCATCTTCCCCTGGGTCGTAGTTCTAACCTGTGTTTTCCCGGGTTTTCCGCCAACAATTATGCTGGTCGCCATGTACAGCATATATTGCGCTGAGTAATGGCGTTAAACGCAATCAACATCAACAACTTTCTTCCTCCTAACTCTTCAGTAGTTGGGGATTTTATGACCTCGTATTATTCACGTTGTAACATTACTGAATTTAATGCATGGAGAGGTATGCTTGTATTTTCTAAACGATGACTTGAAATTTGTGTGCATGGCTTAGAAACTTTACCAGCATCCTATATTTTAAGTATTTTATGATTTGAGCCTTTTCATTTGTTTGATATCTTATTTAATATGCCCTTTAAATAATTTTATCTTTTACATGATATACCCTTGAAACAATTTTAATCTTTTATTTGATATACCCTTGAAAGAAGTTTAATGTTTTATCCTATTTGCTTCTTATCTCGATTTTACATTATGTTTTTCCGTTTACCCGGAAGGGTTGATCTTGCTATATATATATATATATATATATATATATATATATATATATATATATATATATATATATATATATATATATATATATATATGACATGTGGCTTGTTGGATGTTAGTTTAAAAAAATAAATAAGCAAAAGCATGATCATGCAGATGTTTTGCATCACAAATTATGCATGGTCTAAAGCGTCTGAGGTATTCAAGTAAAGTCAGTCTGGTTTCTGACTAATTCTACTTAATCTAATATAAAGCCCAGATCTGAATCAAACATGGACAGGCCAGTATCCAGATTTTACCACAAACAGCCATATTTCCGTTGTTATTATTATAGGGTTTAATACCATTTTTCAGCACAAGATAGGCTATACATGGCGGCCAGTATAAATGGTGAAGAACCCGGGAAAAGCCCGGAAAGAACCACCGACCCACGAGAAGCTACTGGCAAGCTTTCTCACATACCGACATTGGCCGAGCCCGAGACTTGAATCCACGCAGACAGAGGTGAGATGGCAGTGATATGTAACGGTTAGTACTTTAGACCACTCGGGGGCCCCATATTTCCGTAATTTATGCTTTAATTCCACAAGTCTGTATTTTAAGGGTCACTTCCGTAAGACGTACGGCAAATTGTAAGGGTTCACAAGTCTGGGCATGTAGGTGGAAAGTAGTGTGACATTATTTACATGACACCAGTCAAAAATATACCATTTCCCCTCATATACTTTAAAGGCGAATCCTATCCACAACTAAAAACTGTTTTGGCACAAGGCCTGTTGGACAAGATGCATGACGTACAAGTTCTCCTTACATGGGTGAAAGATTAGCGATCACAGCCATTTGAGAAGCTTTGATATTGCTAGGATTGTCCTGTTGTCAAGTCAAAAAGATTGGCGACCCATGACTTGTCCCATGGGGGGGGGGGCAATCATAATTATTTTTCTATTTGTGCCCCTAATTTTCTGGATTAACATCTGAATCTGAACAGTCAGTGGAAGGCATAACCCCAGATTCCCTCCAAGTGAATTGAAAGTACATTGTATTCAGATCCATTAATGGGCAGATGAAAGAGGGCATCTTGTTGCTCCACCTTGTCACAAACAGGTCTACCATTGGTCAATCCCGCAGGTTGCACACTCAATGAAAGATAAATGAAGGGATCACTCTGTGTACACTAGCTCTCCATTCCTTGATATAGAATGGGCCAGAACATTGAGCTGCATGGAATGTGTCATACCTGAATACTTATTTGATGTTGGGAAAACCAATCAATTTAATCACATATCAACATATATAATTGTGGTGACGTTATTCCACCATTTTACTGAAGGTAATAGACCACCAATGAACCGTGTGCACTGAACCAGTATTACAAGTGCAGTCAGGTCAGTTTTATGACTGGAAAGACAACTGGATTGCTGGCAGACTTGGCTGGTCCACCGAATTAAATCAGGATAAGATAACATCGCTGATGGTACAGATCAATGATACTTGGAAAGGGAACCTGTACAATGTCTACTGTCTTTTAACGGCCTTATGGTCCTGTCGACAGCTGAGACTGCAAAAGTATTGCTGTGGTCAGGTTGCTGGACGGATGGCTAGATGGACCGGTTTACAGAGTGGTAAATAAATCATCATTTGTTACCTACATCATGTTTAGGCAGAGAGTCTGACTTACACCCACCAAAGTGAGTGCAATTTAACAGGTGGAGGAGGAGGCATTTCCGTTTCCCAACTAAACTAGATAACAAGTCAGAGGAATGGTGTAAACTTAAAATGTCTTGGTCATCAGATTTTGATCAAGTCCTTTTTTTCTTGCACTTGAGCGTTTGAAGAATACTGAACTATACATCTTCTGCACACAAAGAGCACACCTGCAAAGCCTTGTTATGGCATTACTGACATGAACATGTCAGATGAAGGGGTTTGCACAAAATATCTTAAGTATTCACCAAATTGCATTACATAGAACTGTATGATTGTTTGACTTACTGTGTGAACTGAAAGACTCTTGGACGGCTGACAGTTTGAGGCAAAAGTTAAAACTGATCATATTCGGTACAGAGAGCCACCTGGCGGGGTAATGGGAAATAATCTGTAAGAATAACCCTCCTTTGTCATTACAATGCATAAACAGAAAGAGATGTAACTGGATAATGTATTTGATGGAGAAATCAGTAAATGTGAGGAAATTTACTTAGATATGTTTAAAACCAAATGATTTAAACTTTATACAGAGCCTTTCCTTTTTGGTTTTCATTTTGGCTAAAACAATTTCCTCCATTAAAGAGCAAAAAATGTACTCCAAGCTAGAGATGTTGAATATAGGTATGATTGCAGTGATGCAATATTCAGTTTAACTACATTCACAAGTGTTGTTGTTGTTGTTGTTATAGGGTTTAACGCCATTTTTCAGCACTAGATAGGCTATACATGGCGGCCAGTATTAATGGTGGAGGAAGAACCCTGGAAAACCCCGGGAAGAACCACCGACCCACGAGAAGCTACTGGCAGGCTTTCTCACGTACCCATGTTAGCCGAGCCTGGACTCGAACTCACGCAGACAGAGGTGAGATGGCAGTGATCCGTAACGATCAGCGCTTTAGACCACTCGGCCACTCGGGGCCCCACATTCACAAGTGTAAATATAAATATGTATCATTGTAGTGATAAAATATACAGTATAACAACATTATCAAATCTAAATATATGTATCACTGTAGTAATACAACATACAGTATAACTGCAATCAAAAGTCTAAATATATGTATGACTGTGATACAATATACAGTATAACTACAATTACAAGTTTAAATATTTGAAGATTCTTTAACTAAAAATCAGACAAAAAGTCCAAACAACATATTTGCAAGTTTTCCGAACATGTTTTCCAAACACTATAAGAATTACTATTTGTGACTGGTTCTCCAAATAATATGGAGTTTATAGCACACTGGGTCTCCAAATGATATTGATACAGGGCAAATGGTAAAATATTTGGAGATTGACTTGCCAATATTAATACTGAATACCACATTAAAAGCACTTAAAAATATAAATTAGACCATATTAACAGACTAAAATGTAATCATCTATCGTATATTAGGAAAGAAAAGCCCCTTAATGGACCGAGACTCTACTGTTTGAAAAGAATCACCAATACGTGTTTATCCTTTTTTAATTGCAGGTTATCAGCACCATATTTGATATTCTCCAGAAAGTCAGTCATATCTGATTTGGTAACAAAACCTTTGTCTTATATTTGAGTTAATATTTTCAAAAGATAACTATCTGATTGACACCATTTTTATTTAATACCAACTAGATACCATAAATATATTTTAGTTAAAACCCCATGTTGCTATGACTACATATTATGACTAACTAGATATTATAAGAAGCACTTTAGTTAAAACCACATGTTGCTATGGCTATCTATCTAAATATCTATATAACTATATCAAGATATTTAAGATGATCACCATTGTTGACATACTGGACATACCATTTTCATTTAGAACAAACCAGACATGATAAGCAGTCTTTGACTTGAAGCCCCCATGCTACTACTACCATCCATCTTGAGGTTGTGACAGTAGTAGGTGGCCATGTTCCAAGTCAGTTCAGGTTCATTCTCATTAGTAACTACACCTCATAAGAAATATTCCATATCAGTATAACCACCTATGTAAGCAACTAGATATCATAAGATGTCTTATAATAAATATCCAATTTCAGAATGACCGTCTTTGTTAGTAACTAGACATCAAAATAAATCTTTTAATAAATATCCCCTATCAGTATGACCATCTCTATTAGTAGGTAGACATCATAAGAAGTCTTTTGATATATATCACATCAGAATGACCATCTCTTGAAGTAAGTAGACATCATAAGGAGTCTTTTAATAAATATCCCAAACCAGTAGACTACCTCTGTTAGTAAGTAGACCTCATAAGACATCTTTTAATAAATACCCCAAACCAGTAGACTACCTCTGTTAGTAAGTAGACCTCATAAGACATCTTTTAATAAATACCCCAAACCAGTAGACTACCTCTGTTAGTAAGTAGACCTCATAAGACATCTTTTAATAAATACCCCAAACCAGTAGACTACCTCTGTTAGTAAGTAGACCTCATAAGACATCTTTTAATAAATACCCCAAACCAGTAGACTACCTCTGTTAGTAAGTAGACCTCATAAGACATCTTTTAATAAATACCCCAAACCAGTAGGACTACCTCTGTTAGTAACTAGACCTCATAAGACATCTTTTAATAAATATCCCATTTCACAATGACCATTTCCATTCAGGACCATGGAACCAATAGAATATTCAAAAGATTCTTTCAGTTAAAGCTCCATATTGATATGTTGTCCATTTAGGAGTAAAGGATGACAAGCATTTTAAGATGGCTTCCATGATGGTCATACTGTGCGTATGAGTGTCAACATTTTCATATAGAACCAAGCAGACTTTGGGGTAAATGTGTTTGTAATGTTTCATTATAATTCTTTCATAGTTCAGGAGGAGTAGGGACAACACTCTTGTGGTAACTGACAATATACAACATATACCTGATACTGGACTACGGATGAAGACTGTCTCATAAGTTATTCTCAGGGGTTATGCTACCAGGCGAAGTGGGCGAAAAAGTCGCCTGAGAAATGAAAACTTCGCCTTCTTCTGTTAGGAAAGCGAAAACGACTTCACCCTCTGATTTTTCGGACGTACAATGGCTGTAGATTACGACTTTTGAGATGCCCCCTCGCTGTAGCCAGTAAGTTCTGGCACTGTTGTAATCCAAGGTGAAATGTATTTACGTGGTGTTGATAACAATCAGCTAACGGCGACAAAGAAATTCTTGTACATTCACATGCAAGTTTTTTTAATAGCTAACTGACCATTAACCCTTTCCGGAGCAAGATATCACTGCTCGATTTCATGAAGGTGGGCCTAATGTACGCTACTATGATGAAATTATATCAAAATCTGTTTCGAAATTTAAACATCAATATGCAAATAGTAATTTGCTTCTAAAAAATGTGATTGGTGAAGAGCGTTTTCTAATTTATTCCTTTTTTTAATAAATGGAGATTTTAACGGCTGTATTTGCATATTTTCTTATTAAAATCAGTTGAAAACCGTAAATGAACTTGTAATGGCGGACATCGCTGCGTATATGTCATACCGCTTCATTAAACTGTCTGTATTTGTAAATAATTGGGCAAATAGATTCAGGAAAATATATAATACAATGAAAACAAAGTTTAAATATTATGTGATAGGTGATTTATCCTAAATATTTAATAATGTAGGTCAGAAACATGTGACAATCTCTGTTGTGGAATTCGAAACAATGCTGCAAGGTCAAGGTTGTTTTCTGACACACCGTAATTAATTTTCGTGAAAATACAAAAGATATATATAGTAGTGAAGCAAATACTATTTAACCAATGCATATCGTTATTACCAGTAGGTAGACAAATAATACAACCATAAGTATGCAGTCCTATTAATGAATTTTTGTGACGAAGCAAGAAAGTGAGTAGTTATATTAAGAAAAGCCCTCTTTCTAAAAATACATGCACTCGCATAGTGCAATACGTGTTCTTGGATGTTTCGCTTGGGTGGAAAAAGGGTCCAGTTTAGTTATATGTCGACTTTAGTGCTTCAGTGTGTTGTCTATGAATAGTTACAGTAATGTTTTATCGGGAACAAGGAAATCAGGACGAAGAGTATGCTTTGAAGTCGCTTGTGCATTTATTCCTATGTACATGTATTAGGGGTTGTTCCAAAGAATGCTAGAAATCTTTCTGACTGCAAGTTTACACAGAACTTGTAGAAAATAAAATAAAATAATTAAGTGGTAGTTTATTAAGCATTTTTACCGACTTGCAATTACAAGACTCTAATCTTGTTACTGCTATCAGTTAAAATTAATTACAATGTTTAGCTTCTGGTGTGCTTTTAAAGTCATATGGCCAAAATACACTGCATGTATCTGAATCCAAACGCACATATACTACAAGTTGAATAGAATGGGTATGAATATAATAATTTTTATGCATGTACAAAATGTGTTGATAATAAACATATAACACATATTTTTCAACTTGAAAATAAGGTAATGCTTAAAACTGTTAAACGCATACTGAGAAATAGAGCACATAAATAAGATAATGCAGCTATATA
>JAECUM010034173.1:0-35443 GCA_016617855.1 Megalonaias nervosa
CACTATCAGTAGCCATTCATGTCATTGTGTACACTATCAGCAGCCATTCATGTCATTGTGTACACTATCAGTAGCCATTCATGTCATTGTGTACATGACATTTATTTGTGAATCTGCATGCATCACCATACACTGGCAAAAAACTGTGGCATAGGTGCAATAAAAAGCGAGAAATAAAACAAATAATAATTCTGTTTCATCTTCTTCAATTTTTAAGACATTGACATTTCAGTTCAATTACTGAACATTCGACTTTGTGCATCCCCATCTCTCTTAACACATGTATTGTATTTACTTCTTTCTTTCCACTAGTCACTGTTTTGAGTCCTTGTCAATATCATCAATGCCTTGATTTCTCTGTTGGTGTGATCACCAAATCCTCACTGAAACCTGCCACATTCCAAGCAGGGGCTCAGTATTATGATAGACTTGCTATTCAGATGGAATCAAACATTGTTCACAGAATAGTCTATTCAGACATATATAGTTGTACTCACACACTCTCCCATCTTTATTTTAATCTGTTCCTGTTGGGATTGCAAATATTGGACTCTTGTGATTGGGTGAAACAACAAGTTTGTAAAATTCATCTCCTCTCTTCCAAATCCAAAATCTTAGTTAGTCTATTCCAAATGCCATCCCATATCACTAATTTGGAATAGATTTCATGTGTACACTCTTCTCTAACCAGAATGACTCCCATGAATAACTGAATCCTAGTGCATATTAATTTTGATTAATATGAAAAACTTTGCGAAATTGTTAATAAATGACCTCCAGAATGTTGTGACAGAGATACCCAGGAAAATCCAGCGAAGCTGATGCCTGCTGAAACAACTGTGCATCCCAGCCCAGAATTCTGAACCAGGATTTCTCCGAAAAGGTGGTGGAGTTAATCAGTCAGGTGACAATGTCCACGACTGTGGAATTTCAGTCCATGAGGGGAAATTTGGGAGTCGTGTTCCAGTAGTGTGAGCAGAGACCATCAAACCTTTAAAAACCTCAATACTACAGACAGCAGCTTCTTCCTGTAGCTTTTTTTAAGGAGACTCTAAATTTAATCACTGTCAGTGGATATTATTCCATGATTTCCAGTCATGTTTTACCATCAAGCGAGGACGAAGAAATGCCAGAACAAAGCCCTCTTCAACCATTTAGCTAATATCAACATGTCTCAGACATAGGCTTAACCCTTTGTCCAAACTGGATCCTGCCTTGCATTTTCACTTAGTTAAACAAGTCACTCAGTGAACCGCTTTCAAAATCCTTGTTATTTTACCTCTTGTACAAGACCTACTTCCTGATTGTTACAGACTCAACAGGCAGTGGTGGTCTGCTGCCTTCTTCAGTTCGTGGCTATCTATTTCCTGACCAATCACTGCCTTGTCCTTTCCTTAATTTTTCACTGGAGCATATCTACAGTGACTGCTTCGCCTAAGCAACTAAGCTTTTGCTTTATGCTGAAGGCATTACTGAGATAGAAGAATATAATATGAATCAATGTGAAAACATTTCTTATCTCACTTTAACTCACTGTACCCGAGACACATTGCCAATGTACCTCAAAGCTGTCAATATCTCAAATTCAAAGCACTGCAGTTTTTATCATTAGGGTAGATGTTCGAAACATTTCATTTGATGGATGATGGGTAAAAGTACTGTTATCGCAGCAGAAGTGGAAGTCACCTTTTGTGCCAGTGTAACAGGCATAGTTTAGTATCATCTATTTGTCTGTGAATTAAAGCTATTTTGTGGAGAAAGTTCATCCTTGAGAAGAGCTATGAATTTCATCCATTTTCTTAAGGGTCGGGGTTACGCAATATTTTAAATTTGTCTGTAAAAGCAGGCGAAGCGTCGGTTTATTGGTAATGAAGGCAAGCCATATACAGCTACTTTTCATTCCATGTTTATGAGAACCTTCTCACATAGGACGATTGTCTTATGATCTCAGTGAGTTGGGCAACTTGCTAAAATATATATTATTCTTGAAGCGGCTGTTTCAGTAATAACTGGTGAAAGATTTGATCTGGTACCGATCCCTCTATGCAAGTCGATACCTCTCGAGACTCTCTTAATATGCAAATAATTGTTTAGAACGTTTAATGTTAAAACAAGCCAAAATACATTGTTACAATCTATATTCACTTGCTATGGCTGAATTTGAGTTAATGCAAGAAGTCCTATTGTATGATTGTGTAAGTACTATTGAAGAAGGATGTTTTACTTCATAAATTGTTTTCAGGAAGTTTGATAGAAAGCGTAATGGCATAAAGGCATTTCAGTTGTGTACAGTGTCTACAAATGGTGCTGATCTATTGTCAAATATGGATGAAGATACAACAATGCACAAACCTTCATCCAACACGGATTTTTATAACGATTCAATGCAATTTGAAGAGATGGTTATAGTAGGTATCCTACTTATCCAGATTGTAGGGCAAACATCTTTTGTGCTTTAATATTAGGCAGATATTAAACTCTTATTTTTTGTTTAGTTTTGCTGCATTGAAAATGACATTTTACTATGTTGTCCTTGTTAGAAATATTTCCAAAGTGGATCGGGGTTGACTGGGGATGAGTCGTATCTAGACATAGAGTGGACAAACCAGCATGGATGTGGTGGTAATGAGGATACAAGTCCACAGAAACAGAATTGCATTATGATCCTCCAATACATGTGTCAGGATGCACAGGTTGTTGTGCCAGGTAATGATGCGGTTGTTATATAAACATGGGCGCTAAATAGCTATTTATGCCCAAAGGTTCCAATACAGCTAGAGCTTATCCATTTTATATCTGAGAATTCTGCTTTGATAAAATGAATGTCTTTCATGGGTTCAATATCAATCAATCATTAAACATTAGCACCTGCCTACTGGTTCAATAACAGTAATGTTCGGGGTAAAGTAAGGCAGTTGTATTCTTGGGGCAATCTAGTGCAGAACATGTGCAGCTGGTTTAGTTGTGGTGAGGTCCAATGTCAGATCTGCAGTTGCAATTTCCTTAACTCTTGCTCTTGATTTGTATTCAAGTAGTGGCTCAGTGAAAAGCAACCAAAAATGAAGTATATCGACTGTCTTCTTTTTGAGATACAGTAGTGTTATCTATGATGTTAGAGAGATGACATGAGAAATTAATACATAAATGAAATGACCACCTGCATAAATATGGGTGCATGTTCAACAGAATTATTTTTTATGATTGAAATAGTCCTGCTTTGTAAAATGACAATTCCGATAATTTTAAGCATTAAAAGTATACTCAGTTTCAAAGAGTGTTCCTTCGATAGATTTTCGACACTAATAAAATGCATTGCAACAAAATATACTATTGGAGTTTACACCCCAATATCAGGTATAGTGAGATATGAAAATTAATTGGTTGTTATTTGCAGGGTGCATAGTTGTCTCCCCTTATGGATGAAACAGCATCACTATTTTATGCTGTGAAGCAGAAGTATGCTACAGTCAGTGTGGAGTGTTATGTCATTATAAAATACTTCTCAAATGAGCACCATTGTGCTACAGCCATTGTGGTGTGTTATGTCACTATATAGTAACAAATGAGCTGAACTGTCTCCTCCACCTACAAGGGCAAATTCTCTTTAGATGTAGAGGATTATGTTGTGGAGGAGGACATTCCGTCCTTCAGAAATCTGTCGCAGTTGTCAAAACATTGCAGAAATTACTAGGCATCTCTTGCAATGTTTATGACCCAGGTAATGTAAAAAGGGTTATTTTTGCTGAGCTAGTTACCAGCAAGTTTCTGATTTCACGGCATTAAATTCTTCATATTATGATAGTCCTATTTCCAATATTGTGGAACAACAAATTAACCACCTTTGTCTCCCCATTTTAGGATCTAGATTCATGGGCTGTCGATGGGCTGTCGATGTTCCTTCCATCAACCCTTCATCCATCAATCTTGATTCCATAAATAACTAAGTAAACGAGGAGCACAGACTGTAAAATAGTTCTGATTGCCCCTCTGTTGATCTGCTTGCCTTAGAAACATACATACCCAGGAAAGTCACAGCCTCCCCAGCCCTGCTCTAGCAACCAAGGTCACCACTATTCCTTCCTTGCCCCAAGAACCCCCTCCTTCACATTTGACTCTTGTACAGGATGCTTAAACACTAATTACTTCTGAGTTTCACTTGTGGAGATGATTGCAACAACATGAAAGGCGCCCAATATTAAGGCATATGAGGAAATGGCATGTTTTCAGGATTAGTATCACATCAGTGACATCATAACATCACTTTGCCTCCGTTTACCAATTGGCTAACTACATTCTCTTTCTCTTTGAGGACAGGAAATTAGCCCGTATTACAATCAAGGAATACGATTCCATTATTTCAGAAATCATGGGAGGGATGATTCTGGATGCAACATGGACCTTTCCAACTTGCTGTCCAATTTTGTCATATGCAAACCATAATGCTCCCTTATTTCCAACGTGAAACATCGCATCAGTCTTAATATAGCTCAACTCGTCAAAGTGTAAGCTTCTGTCTTTCAACTCACCAAGCAGCAATAATATACGACGTGCTTTCTGATAGCACAAGCATCAGAATGCAGGGTGAGCAAGTCACATGCCCAATCTGTGGATCCGAACAACATGCAGTTACATTTCACTGGTACAGTCATTTAAATGAGGCAACTGGTTTAATCTCTAAGACTATGTTTATGTCACTAGGCAATCAACAATTAAGTGTTCACTCCCTCTTCTCGATTGGTACATCGAGAGAATGGAAGCTGCTGGATACCGTACATGCTCGCAGACGCTATCTAAAGTGGAATGAAAAGTATCACAATCACCGTAAAAGAATATCCATACTGCGAAGGCATAAAAAGAAGACTAAGCTCCATAAGGACTAGCTGCTTGGTTAAATTGTGTTATCAACTCAGCATACTCCGAACTCTCTCACGATCATGGCTTCTGAAATATGTGACTTTCGGACGGACTGGCCTTTGAATATTATGTATCAGTTCGAAACATAATGAAGTCAGTCAGATTTCAAACCCATACTATTCTCTCCAGCTTGTTTTTGCATATGTCCTTCCAAGGGAGAGAACTTGTAAATTTGGCACTTTTGGAAATTTACTTGGAAAATTTTTGATAGTAAAACAGTATTCAGTACAGACACAAAGGGATCGCTCTTACACGTATCAACATATTGTCTTTGGTTGTGCTAAACTAATGCTAGGAGAAGTTCATCCTTTTGGTAGAGGAGGCATGCTTATATTGTGTGAAACAGGCAGTGGTAGGATACTCATCATTTCCGTTTCTTTCCCGTATGTCCTACTGGTTGTGTGATAAGGTTATGTATTTGAAGGAGAAAATAAATTGTCTTAGTAAATTATATTTCTCCAATAATACACAATAGTGTATTTTGCCCATCATACCAAAAATATAGTAATTTTGCCGAGCATTAAAATTACAGTCTGTGTATGCTGAATTAGTTGTCTGTGCACTAAAAGAGAGCCAGCAAAATAACAATGGTGACCATTTTGAAGATTTTTGTTACTGCTACTTCTTCTTGATCTACGGTCATATCGTCACCAAGTCTTGAGTAAGAGACTTCTTTGTTGTCTACTTGGTCCTAAATGAAAATGTGTACCTTTTTTTTGGACAACCAATATAGCTTGAAAGTACTGTTACTGCTACTCTGCCTGAATGAATGGCAATATTGACATATTCTTTTCAGTAAAAGGCTTCCTATGATGTCAAATTGGTTCTATATGCAAATAATGTCTTTGGGACATTTGATATAGTGTTAAGAGTCTATGCGCCTAAAATGAGTAATAGAAAAGGGTGAAGACAACAAGCTTTGTAAAATTTAACAAATAATTTATTTCCCTAGAATGCAAAATTAAAAATGAGAAGAAAGAATTACGGTTTTGCGAATTAAATCCAAAACTAATCCAAGAATTAAAGACACAAGTCCTAGTAATAAAAATCCTGAATAAAACTAAGTTCAAGTCCCAAAGAGGTTTAAAATTTAAAGCGATGACGTATCTGTTATGGCCTGCGTTGTACTGATGTGTCAACAGTCTCCTGTTGAATATCAGAAATATTATTCCAGGTTTGAATTCAGTATAAATTCCA
Source organism: Megalonaias nervosa (assembly GCA_016617855.1). Lineage (NCBI taxonomy): Eukaryota > Metazoa > Mollusca > Bivalvia > Unionida > Unionidae > Megalonaias > Megalonaias nervosa. The sequence goes on from JAECUM010034173.1 coordinate 6,112, forward strand.
ATGAATCTCTTTATCCAAGAATTTTGTCAGAGCACTTTTGTACTTCCAGAGAAAATAATCACTTGAAATCAATAGTTTGAAGAAAATAACATTGAGCCCAAACTGGTCACAACACAATACAACTTAACGTGTCAAGTGTTTTAAGCCCAATTGACAAACCTCTATCAAAACATCACTTATACGACTAATTAAGACGCAAAACAGATTCCAGGATGAGGGTCAAAAGTTCATTCTTCTGAAAAAAATAGGAGTTTGTTACCAATTGGCACATGATACATATCACGTAGTCCACGTATGACTGAACTCAATTCTGGACAAGATCAAGTCCAGTAAACAATATTACATTAAAACAGCATGTAATGGAATAAAATAATTTTAAAACTAACAGACAAACAATTAAACTAAATATACATAACAATGGCCATCATGCTGAACATCTTGCTTGACAATCATGGTGAAGTTACTTTTTTCACTGAATGGTTATATATGTGGTTTTCACTGGAAAAACTTGTTATGATGTTGAGTTGGTCCTAAATATAAATAGCAACAACATGACAGCCAGTATGGCCACCATCGCTGTTGTGTTGAAAATAGTATTATAGCTACTCCTTCACAATGGCTTGTCATACTGACATAAGATTTTTCTTCAAAAGAACTTTCACTCGCTCACTCACTCAATCAGAGGACACATAATCCCTAGATGAAAGCACACCATTGCTGATCGTCTTCAGCCGTATGTGTGATGTTGTTCCACAGGTCACATTCCTTTATCTCTTTTTCCATGGTTCTCCTCTATGTGTCCCCATGGGACAACCCCCTTGCTGTACTGATATTTAGTAGCCATGTTATAAACCTTATTGTTAGTACTCGTCTTGAATGGATGGTGATATCGGTGTGGAGGCTTCCCTAAAACATTTCTGACTATATGTACTTGGTCAGGAATGAAAATGATGTCAATAAAACTATCTCCGGACAATATCAGTTTTTTATCTTCAATGATTTAGTTATTTGGATATTAAAATGAGGCTGCTCTTACATCCAAAATAGCTGCATTGACATCCATCTTCAAAATCTTTATGTGGATACTTCTTCAAGTCTTTTGTTAAGGGGACTTTCACTAAAACACTATTATAGTAATATGAAGCTGCTTCTTATTGAAAGTTGCATTCATCTGACCTACAACATGGCACCATTGTAGCCATATTGAAAATCGTGTGACCAATACATCCCTTCCATGAATGGTAGCATTGATGTGGGACTTTGACCAAAGCATTGAGTATATCAACACAGTGTTTTGTACACATACTAATGAAGTGTGAAAAATCTTTGTATTTAGTTGCATTGCATTGAAGAAGGTGATCAGCTCTGATTATGATTTTTTTAGGTCGAAGGTTTTATGCTGTACTGGCATGTGGGCGTGATAACACAACCAAATAGGAAGGATTTTTTTTTATCCAACCCAATTTGTGGATGTACCTGAAAATACATTGTATGAGGCCACTTAAATAACTGGTCTGTTTCACTGAAAATATGAAAATGGGTAAGCAATTTTATCAATGAATTTATTGTTTATGATTAAACAGTTTCCACCTCAGATCCTGACAACCTGAGGGACGGAGTTGAAACGAACACACAAGACTATAATCAGCCTGGCAGCCTGGCAGAGAATGAAGCCCAGAAAATTGGCAGGAAGATTAATTCCGTGAAGCTATCCAGAGGGCTGCAGGAAATATGGGAGTGGTATGACAAGTGCAACCTAAGGGAGAGAAATAAAGGCAAGTTGATTCACTGAAATCAAATTTTGTCTCCACACTAGAAGTTTTCCACAAGATTTCAGTCTTGTCCTATCAGATACATGTCTACACTGGGTATCAAATCACAAATAGGTCCCATGTATAGACAACATATTTATACAGGTATATCTCTCGTACTGTGGTATGGACAATAAATTGACAATAATTATGCAAACAATAGAAAAAGATATACGATTATGTGGAGTTCATGATGTGTAGTGATCAAGAAAATTTCCAAAATAATTATATTCGTTTACTAACAATGTTTTATTTAAATCTTTTCAAATATTATTTAAATAGAGAAGAGTTTTAAAATCATCAGAATTTTTGACAGATATACTCCAGCACTTAGCTTACATAAAATGCTGTAATTTTTTATGTGAGACAATTAATTATTTACTGGAATATTTCAGCATTTGATATTGACTGATATTTTATTACTTGTTAATGATTGAGAGTATTTACGTTTAACTCATACAAGTGAAAACTTAATTATGCAAATATTAAACAGGTTATTTGACGGTTACATGTACTGCAGGCTGAACCAAATTTATGATGTATGAATCACACGGAATTCAGGCTCACTCTAAATAACATGTAATTTAGGCTGAAAATGGTTATGGATGTGCTGTAGGAATAAGTTGTTATATTTCAGGCTGACCCTAATTCAAGATGTACTGTAGAAATAATGTATAAATTAAGATTGTGCTGTATGAATAACGTGTAATTCAAAGAAGCACTAATTAATATATATTCATGTTATGTTGAGCGAATAACATGCAGTTCAGCTCACGCTAATTAAGGATATGATGTGTGAGTAAATGTAATTCAGGCTCACCTGTATTTAGTACAGTATATGATGTGTGAATAACATGCAAGTCAGGCTCACCCTAATTTAGTATACGTTGTATGAATAGCATGTAATTCAGGCTAATACTAAGATGTGATGTATGAATAACATGTTATTCAGTCTCACTCTAATGACATCTATCCTGTATGAATGTACTACCCCAGATGTTGTGTTGACAATCACACATATTTGAGTACATGTATATGCCCAGCCTCACTGCATCTCAACTATTTTAGCTAGACTGGTCATAGACAGAATAGCTTATAGGATGGTCTGTTATCCTTCATTTATTGTGCAACGTCTGTCTGTCTGTCTGTCTGTCTGTCTGTCTGTTACCGCAAGTTCTGTTATCACTGCCCCTCCTAAACTACAAGTAGGATTGCCATGAAGCTTTATACACATCTTTATCCCTAGGTCCACTTGTTCCTAAAATAAGATGTTGCTGCTCAGACATCCAACATTGCTGGCACATTGGCCATCTTGAAAATCTTGTTATCAGTATTTTTAATGGATAGTCATATACTACTACTACTACTACTGCTACTACTACTACTACACCTACTACTACTACCACTACTACTACTAATAATAATAATAATGATAATGCCGACTTAATACAGTGCTTCATCTTTAATAGTTCTAAGCTCTTTACAATATTAGATAACACATAAAAAACATACATAACGACAAGATTACAAAAACAAACACCATGAAATTACAAAACAAAAACATGCAGAGAATAATTAAGGAAGTCAACATTATTAAGTCTTTAAGTCAACGTAGGTGAATTATATCAACATGACATTTGCACTTAGAGACTTTGCATGATGTCTACCTGGTCCTAAATACAATAGTTCATGATCTGATGTCCAATACAGCCCGCACAGCAGCCATACAGAAAATCGTTTGACTCCTACTGAATGTAAACTCATATCAGTATGTGTTTTCATCAGAAGACCTCTAATGAACATGGGTCCATACATCTTAAATAAATATACTGATAATATTGTTCCATTTCTTACCTAAATAACTAATCAACGGAATCTTACCATCTCAGCTGATGGCAGCGAAGGTTATGCATCTTTCAAAAAGGGTTCCAACCAAATCCAGAGAATTATAGACCAATGTATATATATCCTTCCAACCATATCCAAACTGATGATAGACGTTTCCAACTATCTCAATATGAGAGTTGATTCAAACTATATGTGTTAATTTTAAGAAGGCCCTTGACTTAGTTGACCATAATATTTTTTTGCATGGAGCATGGAAAGGTACAAATGTTCTCGCTTATTATTCTTATGGTTCAAACTATACCTATCTGACAGAAGCTAAAGAATCTTTATTGCTAAAATTAGCATATATCTATCAACAAAGGAGTTCCACAGGGATCTTTTTTAGGGCCTGAATTATTCATATTATTAATAAATGTCTTGCCTCTGTAAGTACAACATTTATGATGATACTTTGTATAAATGTTATTCTAATGTTAAACTGTTAAACAAAACAACTTGGTGAAGATTTAAGTCACTGATTAAAATATTTACCTACCCCATAAAACAAAGGCGATGTTGCTTGAAACCAGGCAAGGATTTTCAGTGAACAGAAATCTAAATCTTGAGCTGTATGTATTGAAGATAATCGAATTGAAAATGTTGACACAGAAAAACATTTGGGAGTTCATACGGATAAGAATCTAGATTCGTGCAAGCAAGTGAAATAAGCTTGCCTTATAGTAAGCTCAGTAATTTATCTTTTACAGAATATAAAAGTTATATAGCACTCAACTATTGGAAATTATTCTACAATGCATTCATTGTTCCTACTGTTTACTACAGCTGCACAGTTTGGGAAATAACTGCTAATATCAATGTTTAAACAATCCGTAAACAAGAATTATTCTAAATTTCGCACACCATCCAAAATTCTATTCTTGGAACTCAAATGGCTGAAATATGAATAAACGCATGTAATTATTAAAGTTCAAAATTAGGAATAAATATTGCCATCAATATTTGCATGGTATGTTTAATTTTAAAGGTCACCGGCCATACTCCAACATTTTTCTTTTTACATCAGATTTGCATTACGTGATTAAAAGTAGTTATATACGCACAAAAAGAATAAAAACATTTATCAAGTGTAGAGAAAAAATAATAATTTAATTACTCGAAATAGAAGTATACAATGCTGTTACTTCCCCTTAGCTACGATTTCCCACCTATCGAGGACGCCAACCGGAAATGACGTACATTTATCCCCACAAGACATGCTTCTTGTTGTCGAAAAATAAAACACTATTAATTATGGATAGGGAACATTTAGATGAGACTTCTGAAAACGAATTTACTGTTCAGCCTTATATAAATATGCGTGCACGACGCTCTGGATTGTGTCGCTTTCAAAACTGTTCCATTGTTTCAATTTATTTTGAAAATTCCCGTTAATAGAGGTAAAAAGGAATCAATGTTGGCTTCCCTATGTCAGCCGACTTTATGAAAGAAAGAAATCGGCACACTTAAAAGTATCCAAAGGAACCAAACTTGGCTTCCTTATGTCGGCCGACTTCATAGGAAAAAATCGACACGCTTAAAAGATACCAAAGGCAGTTTCCGGAGTTGGTTTGCTTTGTAATAAAATAACCTCTGTATCTGATATCCTGTCGGTAAGTTTAAGCAGAGAGTTTATTTTCGCTGCCACTTGTGTTTATTGATCACCCGGGCTTCTATTTGTTTGCCATATGTAATCATAATTGATGTTTGCAGGGCAAATTTTATACACAACAATAACTTGAATTAATAATGTTTTTGTAACCCATGATTACGAAAAGATTATCATTTGCACTCACTGTGAATGTATTTTAAAATAATGATTTTTATTTGCGAGATACCGTCGCATAGTTAACCTGGAAACAATACAAAATTCATCAGTTTGCACCTTGTAACTTATCATGCGTGAATGAGAGGAGTCTTCAAGCAATCAGGTGATATTTTCGTCTCTTTTGCGATTTTGTTATTTGACATAAGCGATACACACTATAGTAAGGATGCATACTCAAGCCGGCATCCGCTACATATACGAAGTTCATGGATAAATATTTTTTTAGTAATAAATTTCGCATGATGAAAAAAGAAGGAATAAATGATAACAATGCAAGGTTAGTTTCTTTCATTTTATTTTCAAATAAGTGTATGTTTATCAATTTTTTTTTTACCGTGCAATGGGGGGGGGGGGGCACAAATTCAACACAAAATTATTTCCTTTCTTATTTGTATGGAATATTGGAGCAAATATGATTGACGATATCGACTAGTGATGACAAGCTTTTAATTTACGCGCGCACACACTAGGACAACTTGAAAAAAAAAAAGCAATAAAATGAACTGGTAAGAGCTTCATATTGCAGCAACTAAACACTGCCAAAATGCTCAACATTAATTCTCTCTCTTTCATGTGTAATCGAGTGTGTATTATATGCAGCAGTGTTACAACCTGAAGCCTAAAATTAAATATATTTGTTATAATATCTCATGTACACTGCCCTTAGAAAAATGTATATGTATTCTGTAGAATATTATCTGTTAAGTATTATTGTTTTATAAATTAATATTGATAATTTGACTGGAAGACTTAAATTGAGAATGTTGTTGTGCAGATGCATATATTTTTTTAGCATTAAAAAGATGTATATAAATATTTTAATTAGAATGACCAAGATATGTCAGTTTGTGTTTTCTCTCATATATATATGTACATTACGAAGTATGATTATTTTCTTTGAATGAATATCAAGATAGTTTGTTTAAATATAGTTTTTTTCCTAAAAACTATTCCGAAAACCTGTCTTACATAGTATCTACTTGTTGTTTGAAGAAAAAGAACTTGTTCAAGCTATTGTTAAGTTGGGCCAAATTGTCTTTTGAGTCAGGCTGAATTGTCTTTGGGCCAAATTGACTATAATCCGGCATAAATGATACAACTTTCCCATCCCTCACCCTCTTCGATCCCACAGCTTGAATCCACTTTTTTCTGGTAAACAGGGTCTTTTGGAAAAAGACAGAACCATTTTTCCCATCATCATTCTTTTGGTTACATCCATATGCAACACAGTGCACCATATTTGCTGTACAAAAGCACGATCGTAAGATATATCACATAGACATTTACGTGGGGAAATTAAATACTTGAATGGCTAGGTTGAATAGAAGGGATAAATGTACATCATATCCGTTTTGGCACAAGGACACTACCGATTGTTTACGGAGATCGCCGAATAATTTATTAATTTAAAAAAGCGGATTTTTAAGTCTAATTAAACATTTTTATGGTGTGTATACATAACAATTGCATTTTGTTTATGACTAAATAATATCACAGGTTTGTACAATATAGGTGTCCAGTGACCTTTAAGTCAGGAGAACAACACCAAGTACCTAAACTGAGATCAGTTCCAGATGATTAGTGTAGAATACCATTTTCCCCAAAAATACTTTTAAAAATATCATTTGCTTACTCTGATGCCATTTTGTAGAATAAACTCCCCATAACCATTAGATGAGAAAAAATATAAATGTGTCCAGATCAAAATTGTATTGTCATTATCATGAAACGCAGTTTTCATTTTAAATACTGAAATATTGAAATACATTCTCTCCAGTTCACTCTGTTATTGCATATCATATACACTTTGTGCTTTTGTACGTAATATATCCAGAGGGCCTCATCGAGAATAGAATATTATACTAACTGAGATACTTTCATCAAATTATTATTATTATTATTATTATTATTATTATTATTATTATTATTATTATGATGATGATGATGATGATGATGATGATGATGATGTCTAGTTAATCTTTAACGAAGATGGTGCCAATCTGATGTCCAATATGGCCACTTCAATAACCATCTTGAAAATCTTATCTCTATTCCTCTTAGATGGAAAGTCTTACTGTATCAACATTAGGTTTTCAACAGAAGACTACTTATGTCTGGTTGTTACTAAATGAAACCAGGGCTGATTTGACATGAATGTACATGTGAACCTCTCATCTGGGAGGGGTTTTCTTTCTCCCAAGATGAGAGGTGTCTTCCCATCACTTGTTGAAATCTCCTTAATAGTGAAAATTATTATTTAAAAATTCTGCAAGCAACTTTTTTCACACCTTGCTTCCAATGTAGTATATTTACAGTAAAGACTTCCTGTGATTATGTGACCATGACATGGCTTATGCTGGCAAGGTCTACTAACATTGCCACGGTCCAATGCAGACACTGAAAGTACATTTTCTAATCTGAGAAAATCCAGGCTGAATTCAGAAGAAACCTGGATGTAGTAATGATACATGATCTCCCAAGTGTTGAATCAACAATGAATAGGACAGCCACATTTAATCCAGGCAACCTTCTACTTAGAAACACTAAACATGTTTGTGCTACATATAAGGACATTATGACAAGCAGCATATTATACTTCAATTTACACCCATTAAGTTGGGTTTATCTTTATAAGTGCCATTCATAGTTCATTTTACATTTTTATAACTTTACCTTTTGTTGGCACCATATGGCCACTATTGTTTTGGGCTGACATAAAATGTTATTAATACATGCATACATTATTGCTTTATGTCTTGTATACCCTGTCATAGAATGCATGTGTGTATATGGTTTAACAGCATGTCAGCACAATAATGGCTACATAGTGCTGATTAAAGTTAAATTCTAAAAAATGTAAATATTAAAAAGAAAATGTTATTTTGAAAAGAGCCCAACAATTATTTGTCCAGATCACTTCACTATGAATTTCTTTTCTGCTTATTTAATGTTTACTATGGCTACTATAGTCATTGATTACACTCTTGTTTATCAGGCCTATTCACCGCCGATCAACAGTTAAATGCAAATAATGGTTTGGGTTATAGCAGTGCAATCTACACTCGTCAGAATCCCCAGGGTACTAGGCGGGGATATGAATGCCCAGAGGAAAGAGATTACTACCCATACTGGCATCCCACGCCCTGGAGGGACATTTCCATTCTGGCAGAAAATCAAACCATGTGCAGGTAAAAGTTGGTTAACAGTTCGGGTCTTATCTCTAATTTGGGATTGGGGCGGTTTAACTTCTGTAGACAATAGACAGCAAATGAAACGCTTTTTTAGTTCTATAGGTAACACGCCAGAATAGCATATGGGATGGCCTGTTTTCCATTCTCCTATTGTTGTCTCCATCTATTGTCCGTCCGTCCATCCTTAAGACAAAATTTACTATTGCTGCTCCTCCAAATCTTTGTCGAGAATTGGCACTAAAGTTTAAACACATTCATCAGTGGTCTAGATGATTCTAAATTCTAATATTGCCACTCAAACATCAAATATGGCTACCACAGCAGCCAGCTTGAAAATCTTGTTATTGCCATTCCTTCTGAATGGATTGTCATATAAAAGGTCGTTTAACCAAAGAACCTATTGTGTTGTTATCTTGTTGATCCTAAATGGTGCCAATCTGATACGAAATATGACCACCAGGGCAGCCATTTTGAAATCTTGTTATTTCAATACTCCTTATGAATGGTAAGACATGCTGACATGGGGTTTTTGTTGGAAGACCTATTGTGATATCGTGTTGGTCGCAATTGAAACTGGTGTCTCTCTCATCTCTAATGTGCTACCTCGTAGATGGATGATCGTATCGACTTTGTGTTTTCACCACAAGATTTATTGTGTTGTCGACTTGATCCTAAACGAAAATGGTGCTGATCTGAAATACAATTTGACCACCATAGCTGCTGTCTTGAAAATGTCATTATTGATATTCCTTCTGAATGGAAAGTCATATTGATATTGAGGTTAATGAGAAGATTTGCTAAGATGCCTGCTTGGTCCTAAATGAAACTAGTGTCTATCTGACACCCAGTATAGTCACCCATCCGGTCATTATGAAAATCTTCCAATATGGCCATCACAGCATGTTATTTGAAAATCTTGTTATTGATAAAAAAAATATCAGATGGTCTCAACGCTCAGTAGTTGTCGTATCTTGAATTCTTGCAAAGTATTTGTAGTCTATAGAGCGTCATTCTATTGAAGTGAATCTTGTCTCGTTTAATGTCAAGGTCTAATCAGCCGAGTATTGTGTTTTGAGAAACACAATGTCATTCCTTATTGTCACCAGAAGTAGAAAATCTCAGTCCAGTAAACCATACATTTAGTGTTTGTGTGGTCATGTAACAAAAGATCATATGTTTTTTGTACAGCTCTATGAATAAAAATGATTTTTCAGGGCAGGGTTTAATGGGGGGATATTCACTTGAATTTAATTCCGTATGTGTTAGCAGTGCCTACCAAATCAACGAAAGATTAAAACAAGTCATTTTTTACAGCTGGTACATGCAATAACATTTGCGTATCATTTTTGAAGAAAAAGGATCAATTATTATCTATATATAAAACAGTAACATCGCACCAAAAACATGATTGTTTAACATGGATACCAGAATTATGTACGACTTGGATATATATATATATATATATATATATATATATATATATATATATATATATATATATATATATATATATATATACCCTCAACCCTAATGATAAATACTTTCCTTGCTTTTCATTTTTTGACATACTCTATTGACATCTTTGAGTTACACTATCAACTTCACTTATAGTACGGTAAGTACAAGTAAGATAAGAAATGTTTGCACATCGATTCACATGTAAGTCCTTTATCTAAACAATGCCTTCATATGAATTTAGCTTGTATTAACTGAATAATTTCTGTACATATGCAACAGTGGCTGTCCTTTTTCCCTATTTTAATCAATTTTATAAATCACTATCTATATCAGAAAATATCTATATTAACAGACCTGAAGCAATTATAATAAATAGTTGTTTCCATCAGTAGCTGAAGAATGGATTTAATGTAAAGATAAATAATTTGAAATGAGACTTTTTTGGTATACAAGTAATTTAACTTAATCAGTTGCAGTCAGAAATCAGCTTTAATCTATATTAGTTAATTCTTTTTACATCGTAATATATAAAAAGGTTATAAAATGTAACTGATTTCAATCTAAACAAAATACTGCAATTTAATTAATTATTTGGCAAAATTAATTAATTGTATTTACAATCACATTTTTGCAATTGTAATTGAAATAAAATTGATTTCATTTCAAATTAGTTTGCTGCATATTTGTGAAATGAAAATCACCCTACCCCAGCAGTATCAGCAGTATTCTAAGTAAAATTCAGATCCTGAGGAATGATACATTATCTCAAAGACTTCATTAAATATGCAGAAATCTAATATTTATGAATCACAGTATAGTACAAGGGTATTATTTTCATGTTTTTGGGTTGTGAGTATGGTTAGTAATGAAAGGGGATTGTGAATTGTTTTTAGTCGTGAGTATGGATGGGAAACAATCAGGGGTGTTAGAAAGGTTCAAAACATATTTTTGTTGCATTTATGTTTATCCTTTTCCACAGCTACCACCAGTCCAATAGCTTCAACACCCAGCCTTATCATGAGTGTGTAGAGATATATAATCCAGGTGGAAAACGCAAGCATTGGTCTCGCTGGAACAATCAGAAAAACTGCACGACTAATGGTGGAAAATGGGTTCAGTTCAGCAACTACCTGGAAAAGGCTCCTAGTGCGTTATACTTGATAATATAGAATACTTATTTTTCGTCAAGAAGTATTCATGTTAATGTCCTCTCATATCAAGTTTTGCTGCTGTCAAAATACTAACTGTTTCTAAGGTCTATATATGGGACTGTTTATTTGCAGAGAATTATCTGTTAGTGGTGGAGGTCACTTCACATGATGTTTGACATAGATTAATGTAGGGAGGTCACTCTGCACGATTCATGACATATATGGATCTGTAGAGGCCCCATGTGGACGAGTGGTGTAAGGCATACGCCTTTACAGATCTCTGACATCTCACCTCTGTCTTCGAGGGTTCGAGCTTCTGCTCAAACAATATGGGTAAATAGGAAATCTTTCCAGTAGCTTACCATGGGTCAGTGGTTCTTTCTGGAGTTTCCAGGGTTCTTCCTCCACCAAATATACTGGCCGCCATGATAGCCTATGATATGTGGAAAAATGGCTTTAATCCACACAATCAGAAACCACAAATGACAGTTCTATTTTTGTCTGAAGTCAATACAGTTGTATTACTTGCGACTCCAATGGGGCATCGTTAAGCAAGATCTCTCCAATCTAAACTTTTAAACATTAATTAGAGTTAGATATCAGTAGGATCTAATAATGTACAGACAGTTGCAACCCATGGTAACTAGATCATTTTACATTGAAGAACTTAACACGCAAGTTAAACTTTGTTGATCTTCTTACAAACACTTCAAAGTATATTCTTCTTCGACTTGATATTCTTTTTCCATATCTATCTGACTGACTTCACAACATAAGACCTTTCGCTCATTACCTATTCAAACTTAAATGGCTTAATGTAAAAAGAAATTCACATAACTTGTTTCCTGTGCAATGTTTTAGGTTATCTCTCTGAGGAAGTCTGTGTTGGAACAAGGAATGGCATGAGGTACATCTGGGCCATACCTTACGATGCCGAGGATGTAGAGCAGAAGGAATGTCTGGTGGCTCTGGCACAACCAGAATGTCAAGAAGCACGATGGTCACGGTAACAAAGCACAGCACACTGTCTCCACTGAACACCCACTAGCCCTCCCCTTATCCTGTGCACTGCCAAGGCTGAGTACATGCAGTTGAGGAAAACTCTTCTTGTTTTCGGAAACTAGACTATTGACATACGAACGTTCGTAATAAAAAATACTTTATCTCATTCTTCTCCTCATCTTCTATTTGTGATCTGAATATGGAATGGGGAAAAATTTATAACATGGTAAAGATACGAAACTGATGGGAAGAATAATGGTCACTATATAACATTCACCGACCATCCTATTGAGATCCAGTGCAACCAACCAACTCTATCCTGTATGTTGAAAATATGGTTTCAATATTACAGTCACATGCCATCTATTGAAGATCCCTACTCCCTTCCAACTCTACCCTTATTGTTAAAAATATGGAACTGAAGGACAATGGAAAAAGCCGACCGTCAGAAGCAAGTGCATGTGTATGTATCACGTGATCCATAACTAATGAAACACAACACATCAGTTAGGAAGCACTGTTTTGCATCCAAACGTTTTTGCCATCCAACATCTATCCACATGCTAATTAAACTTTCCTTGACAGTACAATTGGACATTTTACCAGACACTCGAATACACATTTTATATTTACGTTTTCACACTTAACCTCCTGTCTTGTATTTAAAAAGTGAAGTGACACTAATATTGTAATTTAGAGAAATGATCATTTGGAAAACCTCAGATAGATTCAGTTACTTCAAAAAGAAATGGGGGCCCCGAGTGGCCAAGTGGTCTAAAGCGCTCTCCGTCACGGATCACTGCCATCTCACCTCTGTCTGCGTGGGTTCGAGTCTAGGATTCGGCGAATGTAGATATGTGAGAAAGCTTGCCAGTAGCTTCTCCTGGGTCGGTGGTTCTTTCCGGGGATTTCCCGGTTTCTTCCTCCACCATTAATACTGGCCGCCATGTATAGCCTATCGTGTGCTGAAAAATGGCGTTAAGCCCCACAGCAACAACAGCAACAACAACAAAAAGAAATGTTAAAGTTTTGATTATATACATTTTAATAAGGAAATTAAAACTAAAACCTTGACAAGAACTTAAGCAAGATTTTGACAAAATATGTTGAGTTCGGCCCATACTTTTCCTGTCTTTTAAATTTAATACAGATGTACGTATATATATATATATATGTGTGTGTGTGTGTGTGTGTGTGTGTGTGTGTGTGTGTGTGTGTGTGCCAGTTGGCACAATGCCAGTCATTATTACACTGATAGAGCTCTACAGCTGTGATTAGGCTATCTCATTCAAACAAGTGTAAAGTTTTTGAAACATTAAAATCCATTTTTATAGAAAAAGTACAAAATCTTGTCCTTGGAGATTAATTTTATGGCGTTAGTACTCTTCAGATGAACTTGTCAGACTTTACATGTTAGCAGCCCTGAATGTTTTCATTATTTATTGTATGCGTTATGTTTCCTGTTGAATAGATCTAATCACCTTGGTGATGGGAATGATGGAAAGAACCTGAACTACAGATGGCAATTGCCATATTTTCCATCAGACCATGAGCACAGATGTGTCTTCAGGATGAGGTAAGCCGCACAGTTTTCTGCCAAGAAGATATGAAATTACAGACATTATTCTATTAATATTAATAAAAACTATTTTTATCTCTGCCGCACACCCAGAACTTGGGAATGTTGCACTTTCTTTTTACAACTCTTTTAGTAATATGGTGATGTTTAGAGAGACCACTCCTTCTGCCATCAAAAAGTCGGTTTTTATGTTAGGCTTTGTTTTCTCATTAATAGTTATTATATAACATAGTTGATCTGTGCATCAAGAATATGATCTTTAATGACATGCTTTGAAAACTGTGGTCTTCAGGCCAGGTTTTTATTTTATAGCTTTAGAAGTATAAAAACGACAATGTATAATGGATTTCAAAGGAAATTCAGAACGGCATTTGCCACATGAGCACTTATTGCATATAGGAATTTTGCTTAATCTCAAAGATCATTCCATGCCGTTGAATTTAGTAAATGTTATTAGCAATTATTTGACAATAAATCTTACATGTGCATGAAATTAGAAGACAAATATTGATCATGTCATCGCATTGCTAGCTAAAGTTAACACTTTTGGCTAATAAATGTTTCAAAGGACTATTGGATAAAGTACATTTACTATGCAATGTTTCAGATCACTGCTTTGTCTAAGGTCTCTAATTTAGTTTGTTTATCATCCTAACATTTTACACCCAGAATCTAGAAATAAAGCCACAATTTCCAAGAATAAAATGCAATGGCTTGTGCATTAAAATTCGTCTGCTATGATGCCAGTAAGTTTTTCATTATGGTAGAGAGAAGGTACAAGAATTTTATTGATTAATCTTTTAAAATTATATGGGCAGCGTTTTCTCCAACACTGTTCTTCAAAGCATTTAAAGATCCTTTGTTCTGCAACAACAACCATCCAGACAGTACAGCAGATGCAGTAAAAGTAAACCCTTATTCTTAATCCTTTACGAACACAGAATTACATGAAAAGTGAAGTTTATATTCACCCCTTTGGAAATGAATTGAAAAGTCTCTTATTTCTCAAGGTACAACATATCCACAGATGATTATGACCCCTACCACACAGACAGCACTTACAACACGGCCTGGTAAGGTTTGAGATTGCACGGATTCTAGTTTGAGATTGCAGATTCTAGTCATAACCAGGCCAGCTAAGGTTTGCGTTCACAAAACTGATTACAACCAGACTAGGTAAAGTTAGAAATAACACCGCTCAGATCACAACTGGACTAGGTAAGGTTTGAGATCACATCTACTATAGTCACCGCCAGGCTAGATAACGTTTGAGATCACGCCCACTCCAGTCACATCCAGGCTAGGTAAGGTTCGAGATCACTTCAACTCAAGTCACAACCGGGATGATAAAGATCTGAGTAGTTTTAGTTTCACAGTGAATATAATTCCTGTGAATATTTACATATTAACTATAAACTTGGGAAGAATTGTTGGCAGTCATGTACATGAATAGCTCTCGGTTTCCATATCACCCATATGCTTCCAAACATGGCTGTACAAAGATAAGAAAAACTTCATCAAAAGGAATAGCCAGTATATTCTTTTAGTTCTCAAAAAAATTTGAAAGCATTTCTAATGTTCCCAAATTTGTTCTTCGTTTTATGACTAATGTTTTAATAAGATTATATGAAAACTACATTAAGAAATTAAAATGTTATTTTTGTATTTGATGTGGATGAGATGAAAAGATTGTGATGAACTTTAATGAAATATTTGCTTTATTTGTTGTCATCATTTGCACGTTGAGTTTGAAATGAGTGAAATCTTTCTTCAGTGAAGGTTCTTGATTGCAAGTCTTTCAAAGCAAGAGAAACCGGCTTTATGGTTTTAATTCATGCATGTAGTACAATCATATTAAATTGATAAAGTATCCATTTATTCTGTGTATTACAGAAATGTTAAATCTCCCGTGCAGAACAACCCAGAAATAGATGTCGGAGGCCCAAGAAAGCTACAGCTGGCTTTGAATACTGCGCAGACTGGCAGAGTCTTCCAGGTAAGGAAATACGATCATTTTTTATTATACTGGACTCTCTGTCTTTTCCGAATTATAACCATTCTTAAAATTTTTTCTGATGCACAAAATAATTAAATATATATGACACGTTAGAGATAAATTGTAATATTTACTCAGTTTTTAGCTCTACTGGTTATAGACTAAAAAAGCCTATGGTATGGTCCGCCTTCCAGTATTAGTCTGTCGGTTTGTTCAAGTTTGTTGTCCTGACTCCAACTGAACTACTTGGAGGAATGGTATAAAACTCTATATCCACATTCATCTTAAAGAGTTTGTTTGGTTCTCAATGTACATGGTGACAAACTGACATCCAGTGTAGCCACATAGGTGGCCAGCTTGAAAATCTTGTTACGACTAAAGAATATCAGCAGTGGTTTCAGCACTCTGCAGTTTAAAAGAAGAATATGCACATTGCAACCAACTTGAAAATCTTGTTATCACTACTTCTCCCTTATTGACATGGTGTTTTCATCAGAAGATATCTTGTAATGTCTGGCAATGGTGCCAAAGTGATATCTTATATGGCTGCCACAGTGGTCATCTTGAAAATCTTGTTATAATTATTTTTCCTGAATGAATGGTCATATCAGCATGCGGTTTGCACTTAAAGTTTTCCTGTAGTATCTAGTTGGTATTCAATTTGAACTGTTTCTCACCTCCAAAATTGCCATCTAAATGTCCATCTTGACAATCTTGCTATAGATACTTCTCCTGCACGACGAGCCATATCGACACCCTGCTTGCACCAAAAGACTTCTTATAATGTATAGTTGCACCTAAATGGAAATGTAGGGAATCTGGTATCTATTATGGCCACTATGGCAGTTATTGTTACTCCTCAAAATGGAATGTCACCTCAACATAGATTTTTCACCAGAAGATTTCTCACCTGTCTTGTTAGTCCTTAATTGGAATAGTGCTGATCTTGTAACCATCTTGATAGTGGAAACTGAACCCACAACCTTCTGGTATTCAGTCCAGCACCTTTGCAACTGAGCCACATCAGTTCCAATGGTGATGATCTCAATGGTTTCTAAGTTATGACTCCAGGGCCGGAATTCGATGGAGGTAAGAACAAATGCAAGAATCTATGATGATTGCAAAAATGTGTCCTCCCCGTTCTGCCAAGTAAGTTTATTTTTGGTTTTGTTGGGTTTTTACACTATTTTTAGCGCATTATAGGCTATAGATGGCAGTATATTTTGGTGGAGAAAGAACCTGAGAAAACCATGGGTGGAACCACCGACCCACTGGAAGCTACTGTTAAGCTTTCTCTTGTATCCATGTTAGTCAAGTCAAGACTCAAACTCACATCGACAGAAGTAAGATGTATGAGTGATCTGTAATGGTTAACACTTGAGACCACTGAGTCACCTTGGGCCACAGTAAAGATATATACTTTGAAGGTGGGACTAGGAACAGTTTCTAAGCTATGAATCATGGCCTAATCCTTAGGGTCAGAAAGATCTAGGGTACAATGCTGATCGTATAAATTACTTGCCCTTTTTATGTGGAGAAAGTAGTCGCATAACTATGGTCTGGGAAAGAAGATAAAAGACAAACATTATTGCACAATACGGCAACTATGTGCTTCAAGCTTTCCTCCTGTCTCTGAAGTTTCAATACTTTTCAAATTGCATCCACCAGTTGTGCCTTTTGGTAACATGTCAATATCGTTTATATTGGCAAAAGGGCTACCTTGAAATAGTCGTAGAGGTGAGTATGAAAAGTTCTTTTAAAATGAATGCACCACCCAGAAAGTATTAACTGAGAAACCTACACAAAAATTTCCAAACATTGTATCAAAATTTGTTCAAGTTTGGATATTTCCTTATTGGAGATTATTTTGGCAAAAAATATAGACAATTCCAATCATATGTTGTAAGATGTTTGATATTCAATAGTTATATGTGTCTATCACATATATTTCTATTTAGAATTATAGCTGATTGTTTACGATATTCTCTTTCTGTTTGTTTGATACCTACAGACTGTAAACAGTTTGTTTTCAGATCGTATACTTCTTGTATATTTTCTGGGGATAAAAAATTTTTCTCGTTATATCTTGTTGCAAAAATGTATGTATCCCCAAATTTATATTAGCAAGTAACCAAAGAGGTTTCATATGGAATTCAAGACATTTTTTCCCGAACGTTTTCTACAAGACTTCCTTAGTTAAAATTGGACAGGAGGTTTTTGGAGAATGTAATTGTTGGTAGACAATGGATAGGTGCATCTATATTTGGTAATGCTGACCATATAAAATGGCAACTTGTCATCATCGGTAGACACTTAAAAGGCCTTTATGCTAGAGGGTCCTGTATCATTTTTGGTTGAAACAGGTCTGCATTTTGAGAAGTTGAAAATAACAATTGTTGAGAGATGACAGGTGTTGCATGATGGGTGAAAGGATGTATCATAAACTCACTCGCCCAAACAGCAAGGTGAACTAAAAACGAAACTTACTTGCCCTAGCAGCAAGTTAAACTAAAAACCAAACTCACATGCACTTACCCTAACAGCCAGGTGAACTAAAAGTCAAACTCATTTGCACTACCTGCCAGGTGAGCTAAAATCCAAATTCACCTGTCGAAAGTGTCAGGTTATCTAAACACGAAACTCATTAGTCCTAACAGCCAAGTGATCTAGAAACCAGCCTCGCTTACCCTAACAGCCAGGTGAACTGAAAAGCAAACTCACTTGCCCTAACTGCTAGGTGGAATGAAAATCAAATTCCCTTGCATTAACAGCCAGGTGAACTAAAAACCAAAGGTGTTTGCTGCAAAAACTGACAGCTATCAATTCATTATGGAAAACATAATGATCACTGAGTATAGCACAAAGACTGGATAGTAAAATAATTGTTTCCATTTTTCATTTGTATCGATAAAATTATTTAATAAACCCCATTCATGGTTACCTTTGGATTGGGGTACCATCCCACCTTTACAGAATTCCTTCAATAGCTCTGTATAAAAGTCGTATTGAATCACTGTTAGGACCACATATTTTAACCAATAAGAACTGGTCCTTCTAGCATAAGTAATGTTAACCTATTTCCATTTGTATCTTTTATCCAGTTATTTCATTTATATTCAAAATTGTAGTTGAATAAAATTTCAACACCCAAGACTGGTCGGTAAAGGAGTTAAAGAAACATTTGTATCCCCATGTGGCATAAATGATTTTCTCCTTTTTTGTTTAAAAACGTGTATAACTATATGGAGAGTGCATTTTTCCCTTAAGAAAATTCAGAACATCACCGATTTTTAAGTAGCCTCCTAAGACTGCACAATTTGCTGATATTATTTAGATACTGTTATCTAAAGTTTGTTACAAAGCAGTGTCTTTAGAGCACAAACTATTTTCTTAATAATATATCTGAGATGAGGATGTTTTAACTGGTAAACGCAACGTCCTGTTCATTTAATTGGAAATGCCTGATTTGGGGCGATATTTGTTATTATTTGTGCGAAAGTTCTATGTTTATATTATCTGATGTGCACGATGAAACACTCTCAGAAATTCAAACAGGAAAGACGGAAATTGATAGCGCAAAAGACAGCATAGTATATGAGACATAAATGGCAAAAAATAAAACACAGTTATTTAAATAATAACATTTGATATCAGTGCAAAGAGCGAAAGAAAATAAATCCATTATTAAACCTTCCAGCTGACCATCGCCAATGGCAGATATGATAAACTGTATGCACGTACAAAGGGAGCTAATCCAAGTATTAATTGCGATGTATTCTGGATATGATAAATTGCATCCTGCATTACAATACAGGTATTCAGCTAAAACTACATCAACAAAATCTGAGCTAATCTACTATGTAATGCAAAGGAAGGCAAAAAAGACATGGCGGCGTAGTGAGGGACTAATGTACAGAATCAAGACTGACTGGATACACTGGATGAAGGGGGAATAAAACTGAAATTTAAATGACATTTACTTTTATCTGGAAACTCTTGTTTTCTGCTGACAGTGGTCAGAGGAATTGATCTTAGCATCTAGTACAAGTAACCTTTCAGTCACGTTTATTATTGTTTTGAATTTATCCTCTGGCTTATTGAGGTGTTGGAACTTAAAACAGCAAATGCAACCTTGTCCCTCCTTATCGTCCTGACTGGAGTTAAATCTGCTGCAATCCTTAGACCATTGGGGAGCTGATTACCCCTACTCACCACCTCCTCCATCCTCAAAAATTATACATCATAGAGTGATTCGTCGAGTCCATGGGGAGTCTGTGTGCATTAGCCATCTTTTTTTTTACGTATTCTGGAACCAGAATGTCTCTCTCTTTGAGGAAGCTTCCAACAACCTGGTTAATATTTTCAGGACTTCTTTAAAGAGGCAGAATGTAGAAAAATAGATTTCGCCTTTCCTGTGTGCTTTTCAAACTTGAGGACCTCTATTGCAGCTTCTTCATATCCTTATATTCCTTGGTTTGATTACTTGACACAACTTCCTTTACTGATTATATCTGCATCTCCATTGTCCACTCAACCTCATTTATGTCAAACTGCATATTGGACTCAACATCCTTTATTCTCTCATACACATGTTTAACCTAGCCATTGACATCACTCCCATCACTACCAACACTTTCCCATGCACAACACTCCCAGAACTTCCACCATTTTCTCTTGGACAGCACTCCCAACACCTCCCCATGCACAACACTCCCACCACCTCTCAATGTACAGCATTCCTAGCACCATCAACATCTCGCCATGCAGCAATAACAGCACTCCAAACACCTCCCCATCTACAGGACTCCGAGCACTAGCAATAACATCGCTATGCACAGCACACCCAGCACTAATAACGCCTCCCCATGCACAGCACTCCCAGCACGCCCAACACCTCTCCATGCACAATACTCACAACACGCCCAACACCTCTCCATGCACTGCAAACCTAGAAACATCAACACCTTCCCAAGCACAGCACTCTCAGCACTCCCAATACCTCCCCATGCACAGCACTCAGAATACCTACCCATGCACAGCCATCCTGGCACCATCAGCACCTCCCCATGCAAAGCACCCCCAAAACCTCCCCATGCACAACACTCACAGCTCTCTTTACACCTTCCCATGAACAGCATTCCTAGCACCATCAACATCTCCCAATGCACAACATTCCCAGCACTTCGAACACCTCCCCATGCACATCACTCCAAGCACTCCCAATATATATACATGCACAGCACTCCCAACGCCTTCAAATGCACTGCAATCCTGTCACCATCAACACCTCCTCATACACAGAACTCGCAATACTCCCAACACCTTCCCTTGCACATCAATCCTAGCATTCCTAGCACCATCAACACGCCCCCATGCACAGCACGTCCAGCACAGCACGTCCAGCACTGCCATCGCCTCCCAATGCACAGCACTCCTCCTACAATCAACACATCTCCATGAACATCACTCTCAGCAGTCTCAACAATTCTCCATGCACAGCATTGCCAGCATCATCAAGCTCTGACTGAATATCTTTTACTAACATTTCCAATTTTGAATCCATACTTTGATTTTAGAAAGCAAAAACTCATTTGTTTTGTCAGTTGTTTTGTCTATATTTACAAGCAACTCTCTAATTCCACTACATGCCTCTTTAACAAAATTTTAGAAATATGGGCTTACTTCTATATCAGGGCAAATTTTGCCTGCAGAGTGATTTCTACCTTGTAAACCTGAATGTGTGAGAATTTTTCCAGAACTGGAACTCTGGTTGTAGCTTTATTTGTTGAAGACATCTTCTTTTTCAGCTGTTCATTGGATAACTTAATGCCCCGTACGAAAACATCCGCCCTGACTTTAACCAGGTTCCAGGTGGAATTTTAAAGCTTATTTCACCTAAAGCCATGGATTCCACTTATTATAAATTTTAGGTGGATTCAGGGCGGATTCAGGGTGGAACATGGCCCGAAATATGCAAATTACTCCGTCTATTATTAGGAGGAATCTGCTTAGTCCGCCTACTAAGCGGAATTTGTTTATTCCGCTTATTTAGCCTAGATTCCCCTTATTATCACTTTTAGGCAGATTCAGGGCGGATTCAGGGTGGAATATGGCCCAAATATGCATATTACTCCGTCTATTATTAGGAGGAATCTGTTTAGTCCGCCTACTAAGCGGAATTTGTTTATTCCTTCTACTATGCGGAATCTGTTTATTCCGCTTATTTAGCCTAGATTCCCCTTATTATCACTTTTAGGCTGATTCAGGGCGGATTCAGGGTGGAATGTAGCTCAAAATATGCAAATTACTCTGTCTATTACTAGGCAGAATCTTTTCTTCTGCCTAAGTAGATGGAAATACCTGCAGAAACCCATCCAGTATTGAAAATGTCGAAATGTTATGCCACTTGCAGACTTTAGGTTGATTTCTGGCAGAATTTTAGGCGAAGTATGCAGATCAGTTGTCCTAAGATTCCGCTTAAACAAAAAAATCCATCTAAGATTTCCACCTGAAATAAAATTCTACCTGAATAAAACCCGCCTGAAACTACCACCTGAAATAAAAATCCGCTAAGGTTTCTGTCTAAAAACAGGCTGCCTGAAATATCTAATAAATATCATCCAATACAAAAAACTGCTTCAGATTTCTATTAAACTGCCTAATGATTCTTAGACATTACTGGGAATCAATGATAAATATTCCCAATAATTTTTATAATGGATCATAAATTTTATTTTGACAAATTATCAAATAAGATTTAGGTTTCTCTCGTCCTCATTTTCTTTCTTACATACAAAACCTAATCTGTGATGGCATCATTTAAGTCTTTTTCATTTCATCTCCAGTTTGGTGAGATTTCACTAATATTTTGACCAAACTTTCATTGACATTTTGGCGATACCTCACTAAAATTTCACTGAAATATTTGTGAGATTTCAAAGCCCTGACCAAAACTTTCACCGAAATTCTAGTGAGGTTTCACAAACATTTTGGCCAAAATTTTCACTTAAGTTTTGCTGAGATCTCTAACATTTCGTTTTGTGAGAGTTTACTATAACTTTGGTGAGATTTCACTAAAATTTTGATCATTATGTAGTATTTTATTGAAGTTTCAGGAATTTTTCAGACATTTCAAAAGGTTTAAAATAAATAATGGATATGAATTGTGCGTGTGTGATTTGGATTTTTAACGTAGCTTTAACAATTTTTCGGTCATATTGCTACGATGTCTGCAGTGTGGCAGTTTATAGTGATGTCTAGCAATGGGGCATCATGCCACAGACATGCAGCATGATGTCCCACCCAATCACATTATCCTGACACCAGGCCAACCAGTCCTAACACTAACCTCTTAATGCTAAGCGCCAAGCGAGGCAGCTGTTAGTACCATTTTGGTAAGTCTTTGGTATGAGTCGGCCGGGGATTGAACCCACAACCTCCCGTATCCGAGGCGGATGCTCTAGCCACTAGGCCATCAGAGCGGTACTGGATATGAATTAAACAGGACTTTATTATTCAAGGTGATATTTCAGTGTACATGAAAAAAAATTATACAGATGATGTAATTATATGACATCCAAGGCAAGAGATATGAGAGTTAATAATAATAATAATAATAATAATAATAATAATAATAATAATAATAATAATAATAAAAGACTATATTTAGAGAAGGTAACTCACTTAGTTACAGAACTAATCTACCTTAATGCCTTCTATCTCTTAGGCACAGTATATTATATACAGTATATACAACATGATGTGAAGAATCTGGTTAGACACTAAATGATTAAATGATGTTAAAAATCAAATAATCAAGCCTGGAACATATGCACAGGCATTTGTTAATACATAAACATATATAAAATATAAAATATTATCTTGCATTGAAAAATTCAACTGTTGAAATGATGCAAAATTACAGAAAAGCATCCATTTGAGACATTGATTAAGAAAAGAAATGCTAGGAGCCTGCCTTATGTCACTGTGTTGTACTGCAGACTTGATTTTTGATTAATGACTATGATATTGTTGTGGTCTCTTGATTTAGTCCTTGTTCCATAAGTAGCCGTGACAATCGTACACACATACATTTCGAACAGTTAAAGCCTGCCGCAGTAAGCATTGCAATACGTGCCCTTTTTGGGAAGAATCAAAAACTTTTTCTAGTCATGCCACTCATCAAACCTACGCAATCAAACAAAATTTATCGTGCATTTCGAGAAACGTTATTTACCTGATCTCATGCAAAAAGTGTGGAAAACAATATGTTGGGCAGACTACTCTCACACTGAGAGACCGCTTCACCAGACATAGATTCGACATTAATAACTAAGAAAATAAATTGGTGGCAAATCATTTTAACAATATTGACCATTCCTTGAAAGATTGCGCCATCATTCCAGTTGAATCGGTTGGCAAAAAGGATATCTAACTAAAAGAGAAAATTATTGGATTAAAAAATTGAAAACTCTAAGCTCCTGGGGTCTGAATCTGTAAGAGGAAACTGAGGAAGTCATATCGTTTGTCATCCCTTTTAACTCCAAAGGAGCACAGGTGGCTCAATGGATCAGAAATGGGTACGCTTCAATTCAAGACAAGTATCCACGAGACTTTCGGTACAAACTTGTGACAGGATACCGGAAAAATAAAACCATATGTGATATGCTTATTAGGAATAAAATAAGGAACGCAAGTAATTCTCCCTAGGCCAATGCTCGTAGGAAACTTAATAATTCTTACCTAATATTTCGTTTTGCCTAACCCTAACAACCTAACCCTAACCTTAACCCTAACCTAACCCTAAGCCATATCTAGCATCAGAGAACCCTGGTTCGAATCCCGACATAGAACAAATATTCATTTAATTAATAAAATCAAAAATAAAAATAAACCTCGTCATATAATGTCTTGAGTAATTCTCCTTAGGCCCGTGCTTTGAGTAACAATACATTACTCTCTTAATAATAATAACCTAACCCTAACCCTAACACTATACCATAACCCTAAGCCAGTCCCATGGTTTCATGACAAATATATATTTATCACATAGTTGGTACACTTCGCCTGCAGTGTGTGCAGTTTCATATTTTTGATATTATACGTGTGAACATATCACTTTATGTGATTCTGATTGGTCTAAATAAGCCCATGAAATTATTGTGCACGATCCTCTTTACTGATTGGCTGGGATCAGGGGAAAACGTTTATAACCCCGCCTTCTGGAATGTTTTGTTTTGAATGAACAATTTTTGGCGGCCATTTTGTAACTCGACTCGCGAAAGGAAACTGAGGTAAAATCATCTCGGCTGTCTGAATATGGATATGTTACCCCCACAGGGGTTTGTTATGTCATGTTTAACAATATCATCATAAGAAAAATGGCGTAAAACTACAAGACAAGAACAACAATAAGAAGTAAAACTAAGGGTATTACTTATTTGATAGATAGTGGGGGGGTGCGGTATATCTGTAACATAGATATAGAATCCACCGTATATACAAGCGTGGTTTAAATATTAACTTAAAGAAGTAAATAAACTCACCTCTGTTCACAGAAGAATCTGGACATAAATGGGTCTCCTAACTGACAGAACTTTATCCAACCATAGCATCTTTACGTAGTATATATGGGATGTAAATCCGACACGAAAAGAAATTTGTTGACGTCTTCTGTACAGTCTATTGTTCCAAATCAAATACTGCAAATATCCGATCACAAATGCATTGCAGTAAATGTGGGAATTTTTGCATCCAGTAATCCTATTTCACATGAAAATCGCAACAATGTAACGTTTAGTTCTGAAAGTGACATTTTAGGGTAAACATGTACTCTACTGTAGGCCTGCTGTACTGTGTACCGTATCAAACAATGTGGCAGCATCACATCGCATTGATCATTCTGTTTTGAAAAATAATTTTGACGTTATAAAATGTTCTGTTTATTCGGATGGAAGCTTGTTCTTTGATTTATAGTTTGTAAAACAGTACAATCTACTTTTACCAGTTCAGCTTTGTTTGGAACTATATTTTATGCACAACAAATGAAAGGTGCACCGTCTGTCAGAATGAACGAAATTATTCGTTCTTCTTTCTATCTAAATAATTTCCACTGAAATAAAAACTATGTGATAAAAAGAATCTCAAATGGGTAACGATTTAATATTAAATTTATGAAACACGTTGAATAATGTCCGCTTTTGCTCGCCAAGGCTTGCAAAAGCGGGACATTATTCAACTCGTTTCATAAATTCAATATTAAATCCTTACCCATTTGAGATCCTCTATGTAAGTTTCGAGACTGACTGTACGCTCTAGAGTCTGTATGAGTGGTTAAACAACATCATTTTAATGGTGATGTCTCAATAACCGCAGTAGTATTTACGCTAGAACGTGCAGGCAGGCGATAGTTGCCATATCTCGCAGCAGAGGACCCTGGTTCGAATCCCGACATAGAACAAATAATCATTTAATTAATAAAATCAAAAATGAAATAAACCTCGTCATATAATGTCTTGAGTAATTTTCCTTAGGCCCGTGCTTTGAGTAATAATACATTACTTTCTCAATAATAATAATAACCTAACCTAGCCAGTGCCAAGGTTTTATGACAAATATATATGTAAGTTTCGAGAGTGTCTGTACGTTTTAGAGTCTGTATGAACGGTTAAGAAACATCATTTCTTGGTGATGTCTCAATAACCGTGGTAGTATTTACGCTGGAACATGCAGGCAGGCGATAGTTGCTACATCTCGCAGCAGAGGACCCTGGTTCGAATCCCGACATGGAACAAATATTCATTTAATTACTAGAATCAAAAATGAAATAAACCTCGTCATCTCATGTCTTGAGTAATTCTCCTTAGGCCCGTGCTTTGAGGAATAATACAATACTCTCTTAATAATAATAGCAACCTATTCTAGCCAGTGCCAAGGTTTCATGACAAATACATAACTTTTGAGAGTGTCTGTACGTTCCAGACTCTGTATGAGCGGATAAAAAACATTATTTTTTTGGTGATGTCTCAATAGCCGTGGTAGTATTTACGCTAGAACGTGCAGGCAGGCGATAATTGCCATATCTAGCAGCAGAGGACCCTGGTTGGAATCCCGACATGGAACAAATATTCATTTAATTAAGAAAATCAAAAATAAAATAAACCTCGTCATCTCATATCTTGAGTAATTCTCCTTAGGCCCGTGCTTTGAGTAATAATACAGTTCTCTCTTAATAATAATAATAATAATAATAATAATAATAACCTAATCTAGCCAGTGCCAAGGTTTCATGACAAATATATATGTAAGTTTCGAGAGTGCTTGTACGTTCAGGAGTCTGTATAAAGAGTTAAAGTACATCATTTTCTGCTAATGTCACAATAGCCTTGATAATATTTAGGCTAGAACGTGCAGTTAGGCGATAGTTGCCATATCTCACAGCAGAGGACTCTGGCTGGAATCTCGACATAGAACAAATATTCATTTAATTAATAAAATCAAAAATAAAATAAACCTCATCTCATGTCTTCAGTAATTCTCCTTAGGCCCGTGCTTTGAGTAATAATACATTACTCTCTTAATAATATTAATAACCTAACCTAGCCAATGCCAAGGTTTAATGATAAATATATATGTAAGTTTCGAGAGTGTCTGTACGTTCTAGAGTTTGTATGAGCGGTTAAACAACATCATTTTTCGTGATGTCTCAATAGCCGTGGTAGCATTTACGCTGGAACGTGCAGGCACGCGATAGTTGCCATATCTCGCAGCAGAGGGCCCTGGTTGGAATCCCGACATGGAACAAGTATTCATTTAATTAATAAAATCAAAGATAAAATAAACCTCGTCACATAATGTCTTGAGTAATTCTCCTTAGGCCCGTGCTTTGAGTAATAATACATTACTCTCTTAATAATAATAACCTAACCCTAACTCTAAACCTATACCCTAACCCTAAGGAAAATTCCATTGATTTTCTAGATACCACTGTTTTTAAAGGGGTCGATTTCGAGAAGACCGGGTTTTAAGACACTAAAGCCTTTTTTAAACTCACGGACACGCACCAGCTGCCACATAAATCTTCTTTCCATCTGAAGCACACTTTCAGTGGAATTCTAAAATCCCAAATTATTGGTTTCATGGACTTTCTACTAGACCGGAAGATTTTCAAGGAGCGATAAATACACTGTTTAGATCATTTCGGGGAAGGGGTTATTCCATGCGAATTCTGAGAACAATTAAAAATAGCACAGTAAGAGAATTTCATTCGTACACACATACATTCCGAACACCTAAAGCCTGCCGCAGTAAATGTTGCAACACGTGCCCTTTTTTGGAAGAATCAAAAACTTTTTCTAGTCATGCCACTCATCAGGCCTACGCAATCAAACAAAATTTATCGTGCATTTCGAGAAACGTTATTTACCGAACGAATCTCATGCAAAAAGTGTGGAAAACAATATGCTGGGCAGACTACTCTCACACTGAGAGACCGCTTCACCAGACATAGATTTGACATTAATCACAAAGAAAATAAATCGGTGGCAAATCATTTTAACAGTACTGACCATTCCTTGAAAGATTGTGCCATCATTCCAATTTAATCTTTTAGCAAAAAGGATTATCTAACTAAAAGAGAAAATTATTGGATTAAAAAATTGAAAACTCTAAGCCCCTGGGGTCTGAATCTGCAAGAGGACACTAAGGAAGTCATACCGTTTGTCATTACTTTTAACTTGTCTTGAATTTAAGCGTACCCGTTTCTAATCCATTGAGCCACCTGGGCTGCTTTGGAGTTAAAAGTGACGACAAACGATATGAGGACACTAAGGAAGTCATATCGTTTGTCGTCACTTTTAACTCCAAAGGAGCACAGGTGGCTCAATGGATCAGAAATGGGTACGCTTCAATTCAAGACAAGTATCCACGAGACTTTCGGTACAAACTTGTGACAGGATACCGGAAAAATAAAAACCTATGTTATATACTTGTTAGGAATAAAATAAGGAAGGCCAACAATACGGGCTTCATTTGATAAGTAAGAAGACTAAACATATGTTTCCTAACAAACCACTACACTGCCGCTTATGAGTTGGCCATGGGCGCACTAATTGCTATTTTGACGCTTGACTGTAAAGCGTGCGCTAATTAATTGTTTGAAAAGCACGGTCGGCACGCTTCTACTCATACCAGCGACGAGTAGGAAAGCCGGCCTAAATAGGTTAAGGAACAAAAGGATAAAGAACAAATGGTGGGGTGGAGGGGAAAGTTTATCATATAAATACCCCAACGGCACACACAGCTCCTCAGACTTGCAGTTGTCAAGTGAAGAAGGCAATTGTTAAACTCCTGTTGGACAAGTAAGGATAAAAGTAAACAAATCTGGTGTTTACTGTCCTAGTCCAACAGGATGGTCCAACTATAGTACCGGGAA
>JAECUM010034174.1:0-40545 GCA_016617855.1 Megalonaias nervosa
TAGAAACAATTGTTCACACTTTAAAATATTTGGATTAGTTAGTTGCTCACCTTACCAAGGTCAAAAGATGACCATTAGCTTAAGTGAGAAGCCTGTGATGAATAGGAAATGAAAAGAAGTCATATGGAATGATGGCTATTCTTTTTTACCCATGAGTCACAAGTACACCTGCCTTTACAGACTCATATCTCTTCTGAAAGATGAAATTTTGTCTTCAGTTAAATGAAGATATAAAACTATGCCTGTCACACTAGTACAAAAGGCAACTTCTATTTCTGCTGTGATAACACAATATTCTTTTCCAACCATGTAGCAAACAAATACAATAGCTTTGATCCTCTACCCTTATGATGAAAACTGCCTCGCTTTCAATTTGACATATCATCACCTTCAAGTTGTGCTGTCAGCATGACTGAAGTTTGGAGAACAAGCCAAAAAGAAATGTTTGCAACTTGATTCACATGGTATTCCTTTGTCTAAACAATGCTTTCCTCATGAAGCAAAAAAATCAGACTGAGCAGTCAATAAATATTTATGAGTGACCACTTAAGGCATGAAGAAATTGTTTGATTAGGAAACTCCTGGCTGCAGAAAGCAGTTGACCATTACATACTGGACATTTATACAGGAAATTTGATCAGGGGAAATTAGAGTGGCATTTGTGAACAGGTGACTGCTGAGTAAAGGGGATAGTTAGGACAGGTTTGACATACATACATACATACATACATACATACATACATACATGTTTGCACACACTCATTTACCTTTGTAACATTTATTAAACGCTAATGTTTGCAAATTTTCATTGATTTTTATTCTAATTTTATTTGCAGAATGTATTGAGCTATTCCATTAGTTCTAATGACCGATGTAGAGAATTCTTCATGCTAAACGAGGCCACAGGAAGGGTTTACCTGTACCAGTCTCTCTTGAGGACCCCAGATATGACCTTTACAGTGAGTCATTTTTGTTGTGTCCATGGATATGGAGATGAGAGACATAGTGGCTACATTTCCAATGGTGGTGTTGGCATCAACCATTTTGTTAAAATTATGTTACATCTTTCATTTTTATATGGACTGGACAGGCAGGTCCTGACCTTAATGATTCATTTTTACATAGACTGGACAGGCAGGTCATGATGTTAATGATTCATTTTTACATGGAATGGACAGGCAGGTCCTGGCCTTCATGATTCATTTTTACATGGACTGGACAGGCAGGTCCTGACCTTAATGATTCATTTTTACATGAACTGGGCAGGCAGGTCCTGACCTTAATGATTCATTTTTTTACATGGACTGGACAGGCAGGTCCTGATGTTAATGATTCATTTTTACATGGAATGGACAGGCAGGTCCTGACCTTAATGATTCATTTTTTTACATGGACTGGACAGGCAGGTCCTGACCTTAATGATTCATTTTTACATGGACTGGACAGGCAGGTCCTGACTTTTATGATTGATAGTCTTCTGAGAAATAATGTTTTGGGTTTTGATTCTTTGGTATTTTCTGGCACAACTGCACTTTCAAGGTTATACCATGCCAAGATAGAGTCATGTGCCCTGCCCAATGACACACCATGATAGCTGATCCAGGCTGGTCTGATGGTGGGAATTGAACCTACAATCAGCCACTGAACCATCATGGCTGCTTTCCTCCTTTTACTTAAGGTTTTGATGTTTGACAAGTAAAAAAAAACTTTAAAGTTTCCTTGTAGATAGGTAGCTATTATTGCCTTAAACATATGATTCATTCAGATTGACAAGTCAAAACAGTGAAAAATAAGTATCTATATATGATTTTTTTAAAATTTTGGACCTAAATCTATACCTTGTTATATCCATATATATATATATATATATATATATATATATATATATATATATATATATATATATATATATGGAGGTTATTTTCATTTTTTGGACCAGTACCTTTCTATATCCATACATGTACATGATTTTTTTCTCATATTTTGGACCTTTTATATCCATATACGCACATGTGGGTTTTTTTCTATTTTTTTTACATAAACTTGTACCTTGTTATATCCATATATTCCAAACGTGTTAGTTTTTTTATAAAAACATTTCCCTAATTAGAAACAATACAAATGAAGATTTTATGAAGTTGGATATTTGTAAATATGAATGAATGTGAAATTTTACCATTACAGAAATTGTATTGCTCTTTTTTTTTCAGTGCACAGTGTCAGTGACAGACAATGGCTACCCACAAGCACAGCTTGCAACTGCAAGTCTGACTGTATTTGTCACACGTGATCAGAATGTACCTGTATTCACCCAGAATGCCGTTTACCGTGTAACCATTCCAGAGACATGGATGCCAAATACCACTAGTATTGTCAATGTCTCTGCCTCACGCCAAGGATTGATTGTAAGTGGGAATAAATTTATCAGAAGGCATATTGACGATGTTGAAATCTATGATGTTTTCTCTCTCTCTCTCTCTCTCTCTCTCTCTCTCTCTCTCTCTCTCTCTCTGTTAAGATACAGCTGTACCCAAGACACTTTAGATAAGTATGGATTTCAATATTTACTGTTTAAGACTTGTCAATAAATTTTCCTGAATTACATTTTCAGAATACATTGAAATATTAGTGAAGTGATAATAATAAAACATTCCAGATGAAAATATACAGTACTACCCATTTGTCTTGACATGCAAGATACAGTACTACCCATTTGTCTTGACATTAAATATACAGTACTACCCATTTATCTTGACATAAAATATACAGTACTACCCATTTATTTTGACATGTAAGATACAGCACTACCCATTTATCCTGACATCCTAGGATCTGAAGTAACGTTGTTGTCAGCATAAGTGGATGTCAAGATAAATGGTGGAGAAATATAATCAAATTTGCATACAATGAAATTTATAAGAGAAGACATGTTATCAGTAGGATTTACACTGAGGGAGATTAAACAATCAAAATTTGAATGAAATGAGGACAAAACTAGTTTGAAATAAACTTGTATATCAACATCTTACATTTGTATTATCTTTTTGTAATATAATCCATAATTCACATTGTACAAGTATATGAAAAATCCACAAATTCCACTTTGAATCATATGTTAGAAATACTTGTATCAGTCATGTCCCATTAGAACAAACATAAATAAACACATATATAAAACATGCTAGTCCTCATTTGATCTATATCTAATTGACAACATGTTTACTTAACAATTCACTATGATATTGATTGTCGCCAGTAGCACATGATTCTATAGTTGTTGTTTACATGCTACATGTACTTAAATTAGATTTTTGATTAGACAATGAAATTTAATCATCTTGCTGGGCCTACCAAGGGGATGAGGCTATTCACAGGGAAATGAAAACCTGTCAACAAGTGGAAATTTTTCACAAACATTTTTGTGAGATGCCCCTCCTTCAATGTCCTTAAAGACCAAATATTTAGTTTCAAGAGACTGTGAATTTAATTTGCATTTCACACCTCCATTGGTAGCCATTGTAAGCATAAATAAAGCTTTTTTCAGCAAGAAAATAAACTTGTAGTGCACAAGAAAGGCTTTTCAGTTATTTTGAAAATGCAACACTATGCCCCTATCAATAGATGAAAAACACTGGCATTCAAAATATTTCCGTATTTAATTGGGGTGAGAAACTTTGTCAAGACCAATTGTTTTTTAATTTTTGCTAATAAATGTTGATGTCACATCTGCATTTGTCTTTGCAGGGACGAATTTTGTATGAAGTAATAGGGGAATATCCTGCACAGAGTTTCTTTAATGTCCTCAATACAACAGGACAGATAATTGTCATCAACAACCTTCGCCAGGACATTCTGCAGTTCAGTTCCTACAAGGTAAGAAATGTGTTTATTGCTGAATATTGAATAAATAAATTGAAATTTACAGTTCAGGTATCATTTTCAAACATCATATAATGTCAGATTGCTTTTAAATAAAGTAATCATGTGCGATTTTGGATTTTTACATTTAAAGTATTCATGAGAGATGGTATTGCATTCAAAATGCATTCATTTCATGGGAATGATTGCTTTAAAAAAAAATTTTAAGTCACATTACGTCAGATAAAAATTGGTCAGTCATATTCCTTTGCACAATTTACTTATACTAATAAATATCCAGTGATCATCTATTGATTTTAACTAGTCTTTTTTAATTTGTTGCATGGACATCTTTGCAATAATTTGTTTATTTGTACATATATGCATTAATTTGTTTATTTCATGTCAGATATACATTCAATGTTTTTGGACTTAATAGTCATCATTTAAAAATGTTACATATTGGCTCGTTCAATAGAAACAAAAGAAAAGATAAGATAAGATAAGAATTCTTTATTTCAGACTACACAGTCCATACATCTACATTAAAATACGGATATAAAGTAAAACATTGTAAACATAAAAGAACATATATATCATATGTACAAGTATACAGATACATCTACAACAATTAACTGTGCCCTGCATTGTTAAGAATGAAATTAAGTGGCACATTTAAAGAGTAATTTGTTCCATCTACTAATAATATGAGAATTTAAATCAATGTCATAGTTCCAAAGTGATTTCAATATACAGTTCTCATTATTAGATATTCTTGTTATCATTGAGAATACATACTTTCTCATTACTTCATCAAAACTGAATACATTATAATTTACAAACATGTTGGAGGCACTGTTCCATCTAGGAAGACCTAATAGAAACGAAGACTATTATTATAACCAATTACTAGTTTTCTTTTCATACATTCACTAAAGTTTGTCCACAGTGGAGCACAATACATAGTGCAGAAATAAGATTTGAATAATCTAATTTTGATACTCAATGAACAATTCTTAAATTTGCATAGAAGCATGTTTGTTCGAGTACACAAATATCGATAATGTCTCATCACATCTTCATTATCTGACCGATTGGATTTCAAAATATGACCCAAATACATATAACTGTCGACATACGTAAGAGCATTGCCGTTAAGATGTACAGGGGGAAGTGATGGTAATTTAAAAGAAGTTGGCTGAAAGACCATGCATACTGATTTTTGTGTATTATAGATGATATCATTCTCTAATGCGTATTGTTCACATATCTTCAATAATTTCCTTAAACCTGTGATAGAAGGACTTATCAGTGACATATCATCAGCAAAACTAAAGTTGTTAAGAAACAAAACATTTGGTGGCAGACGTAACCCTACATAACACTGGCCCAGTATACGATTTAACTCATCTATGTATATATTAAATAACAAAGGGGAAAGAATACCTCCCTGCCTCACCCCATTGGTTACATGGAAAGCGCTAGATATTACACTTCCCCATCGCACATAATACAACTGTTTGCCATACCAGTTAAAGAAAAGAGTGAAGACAACAAGCTTTGTAAGTTTTAACAAAAATAATTTATTTCCTTAGAAAACACGGTGAAAAGATGAAAATATGAAATAGGACTTATGGTTTGTGAAGAAAATTTAAACATTTATCCTACTACTGAAAAAATACAAGTCCTGTCACTAAATAATTTTAACTGAATCCAGGTTCATATCTTGATGATGTTCCAAGATGGAGGACGATGACGTAATATGAAGTCTTTACACAAATGTCCAGAATTTCACGTTCAACCACAATTTGTACTGTGCTATTCCAATTTAGAATGAATTTCACTGAATGTCTTTGTCCTAAACCACTTGTGTAGTTCTCCAGGGAAAAATAAATTATTATTTAAAAGTAGATGAACTCCTATAGCTGTCATCTATAACAAGACACATCTCGAACTCTACAGATGTAAAGAAAAATAAACTCTTTCCAGCACAAGAAAAATAATACCTTCTTCTCAAGGTATAAGAACGACTCTGACTATTTCACAGGGACCAAAGTGTTTAAAAACTGAACTAATACGTCATTTCATGCACATGCACGAAGAACGCGTGGTTATTTCATCATCTAACAATCGCAGTACACAATGTAACACACATGCTTAGAAATGACCTTGGTTACAACCAATTGTTTACGCCGGTTGTTTATCCAGTCAGCAATCTAAAATAATGCTTACACAAGCCGAGAGTCATATTTATGTTCTAAATAAACACAATGTTTCTTTCAAAAATATCAGATCCCGTGAACATAATCATCATCATAGTAATATACAATAATACAAAAATGAAATAAAAAGAATTCAAATTTTAACACACAAGTAATTAAACTACATAGTTGTAACAAAAACAAATTAACTTTTTTCATATTTTTTTAAATCTTGGAGACCATGCATCAAGTTATCAGTTTGAAACAATAAATGTAACATGTTTTGATGAAAGAATTTGAAAAGAATTTGTACACATTAGGTGTTCTAATTAAATCCACTGAAGCTTAATTAATGCTACACACTGTTATTGTTTGACAATTGCATGATCTAAACTTCATGCTAAACAAATCATATGTTAATCTGAATATAATTATTCTCTTTCGTCATAAGTTGTCAGTCTCATTCTTATTGTGTTGCAATTAAGACTAATTAATTAATACAATCAAATTCCATTAAACCAACCTCTTTTGAAACAGTTATTGTGTTTATAAAAGAAAAAGAGTGGAAATTATTTAGTAGTCAATTGTTATTATTGCGATTATTATTATTATCAACACAGCTTCTGGTGGTTGCTTATGATAGTGCATTGCCCAGGCTACGCAGCACAGCAGAGGTGTTTATCACAGTAGAGAGAAACCTGTTTGGTCCTGTTTTCAGTCCCAGCCTCTACAGAGTCCTGATAGATGAAAAGATTGCAGTACAGACCTATATTCTGAAATTGAATGTCAGCGATATTGATGATGTAAGTCCTATACAGTACTCATTGATTTTAATGTGGTTCTTGTGGTGAAAGTCCTATACAGTACAAATTGATTTTATTGTGGTTCATGTGGTGAAGGTCCTATACAGTACTCATTCATTTTAATGTGGTTGATCTGGTGAAAGTCCTATACAGTACTCATAGATTTTAACATAGTTCATGTGGTAAAAGCCCTATACAGTACTCATTCTTTTAAAGTCGTTAATGTGGTGAAGGTCATATACAGTACTCATTCATTTTAATGTAGTTCATGTGGTGACATTCCTATACAGTACTCATTCATTCTAATGTAGTTCATGTGGTGTAAGTCCTATACAGTACTCATTCATTTTAACATAGTTCATGTGATGTAAGTCCTATACAATACTCATTCATTTTAATGTAGTTCATGTGGTGTAAGTCCTATACAATACTCATTCATTTTAATGTGGTTGATTTGGTGAAAGTCATATACAGTACTCATTCATTTTAATGAGGTTGATCTGGTGAAAGTCCTATACAGTACTCATTCTTTTAAAGTCGTTAATGTTGTGAAAGTCATATACAGTACTCATTCATTATAACATAATACATGTGATGTAAGTCATATACAGTACTCATTCATTTTAATGTGGTTCATGTGGTGTAAGTTCTATACAGTACTCATTCATTTTAACATAGTTCATGTGATGTAAGTCCTATACAGTACTCATTCATTTTAATGTAGTTCATGTGGTGAAAGTCCTATACAATACTCATTCATTTTAATGTGGTTGATTTGGTGAAAGTCATATACAGTACTCATTCATTTTAATGAGGTTGATCTGGTGAAAGTCCTATACAGTACTCATTCTTTTAAAGTTGTTAGTGTTGTGAAAGTCATATACAGTACTCATTCATTATAACATAATACATGTGATGTAAGTCATATACAGTGCTCATTCATTTTGATGTAGTTCATGTGGTGACATTCCTATACAGTACTCATTCATTCTAATGCAGTTCATGTGGTGTAATTCATATACAGTACTCATTCATTTTAATGTAGTTCATGTGGTGTAGGTCCTATACAGTACTCATTCATTTTAATGTAGTTCATGTGATGTAAGTACTATACAGTACTCATTCATTTTAATGTAGTTCATGTGGTGAAAGTCCTATACAATACTCCTTCATTTTAATGTAGTTCATGTAATGCAAGTCCTATACAGTACTCATTCATTTTAATGTGGTACATGTAGTGAAAGTCCTATACAGTACTCATTCATTTTAAGAATATACATAAAGAAATCAGCTTTGACGAAATATAAGATATTACAAAGCATGACACAGGGTCCCTTCTGGCATTTTATATAGTATTTTTCCTTGGATACTACAAAATTGGTGGTATGATGATATAATGGTGGACTTGCGGAATAGCCATGCATCCATTGTGTCAGCCATCCTCATTGCTATTTTCAACTTCATCCAAACAAAAAATGCAGTGCCAGTTTTATTGAAACTTGGTCCTCTGGACATGTTCCACCAAAATTATGTTCAAAGTGGCTCCCTTCCCTTGCAGGGTTGGGGAGAGGGGTCTCCCCTTCCTTAGGACATTATTTATCAAATTTGTGTCCAGGGTATGGCTTTCATTAAGCAAACGTATGGAAAGCATATTTTGATGAAACTTTGAATATTTTTTAGGATATGTGTCTTCCATAACAACCATTTGGAAAACCTAGAAATTGTCTACCATCAAGTATGGCTAGCTGTTAACAGTATTGATAATAAAACCAAAATCTATCACAAAAATGACATTCTCTCCAGACTGCCATAAACATATCAGACCAGTTGTGATATATAGAGTCCTAATATTAACTCATTTAATATTCATAAAAAAGATGCCAATTTACCATCTAGTTTAGCTGCAGTTATTTAAAGTTAAAAAAAATTAAACAACATATTAAATACCAACTAATTTCTACTAAATAGCTTGAAATTATCCTGGTACAGGTCATTCAACCCAAGGCACCTGCCTTATTACTACATTGGCTGATTAGACAGACAACAAGCAAGGCTGTATAAAAACCAAAGTGTTTTGCAACAAGTAAGGCTGTAGCATAACCAGAGTAGTTTACAACAAGCAAGACTGTATCATGAAATGTATATTGTACATGCAGCACTCAAAAATTGTTGTTTAATTGTGAAATAGCATCATTAACTCATTAACCCCTGGAGATTTTGTCATTTTTGCCTGAAATGCAAGTAGGAAACACATTTTTGAGGCTGCTTCTGAATACATCCAAATAAATCTGCTTCCAAGAGATTTTTGTTTAGTCTGATGCCTAGTTGTGTTAGAAACATCACTTTTCATTGGCTATTTCACTTGTGCAAGTACAGAAGTGTAAAAGTTGTGTTCTTTA
The DNA here is from genome assembly GCA_016617855.1 of Megalonaias nervosa. NCBI lineage: Eukaryota > Metazoa > Mollusca > Bivalvia > Unionida > Unionidae > Megalonaias > Megalonaias nervosa. The sequence goes on from JAECUM010034174.1 coordinate 9,262, forward strand.
TTTGGGGTGGGGCTTAATGCACTCCTTATTTTCATGTCCTGGCCACTTTTTACTCCATATCCCCAACTTATCCTTCTTTTTGGAAAGTTTCATCTGTCTGTGTGCAGTTCAGACTGGTCTGCCTTACATTTGAGGCCAAAATGTCTAGAATCTGGACACAAAATCCGATTCTGACAATGTGCAAAATTTTGGTGTAAAAGAATTGGGTCTCAAAAAATATGTTTTCCCTCCATATTTTGTAATGCAAGTAGAAAGTCCAGATTATTTGGTATCATTGTACAGCTATAGTTTTCTACTTTTCTGTAACATCACCCACTTTGATCTATCTTAAATGACCATGATGCTACAGATCTCGGAATTAGGGCACTACCTCCGGACACATAAACGTGGCATCAAAGGTTAATGAGCTAATAGATCTGTATTAAGACAATTGAATTAGTTCCATGACTATACCAGCATTATACATGAAACCATGTCATGAGAAACCATGTAATGAGAGACCAATGTAATGACAGACCACATAATGAGAGGCCAGTGTAATGGGAAACCATGTAATAAGAGACTATTTAATGAGATACCAATGTAATGAGAGGTCATGTAATGAGAGACCAATGTGATGAGAGACCATGTAATGAGAGACTAATATAATGAGAGACCATGTAATGAGAGGCCAGTGCAATGAGAGATCATGTAATAAAAGACCATGTAATGAGAGACCAGTGTAATGAGAGAGCAATGTAATGAGAGGCCATGTAATGAGAGCCCATGTAATGAGAGACCAATGTAATGAGAGGCCATGTAATGAGAGAGTGATGTCATGAGAGACCAATATAATGAGAGACCATGTAATGAGAGGCCAGTGTAATGAGAGACCATGTAATAAAAGACCATGTAATGAGAGACCAGTGTAATGAGAGACCAATGTAATGAGAGACCAAGTAATGAGAGACTAATGTAATAAAAGACCATGTAATGAGAGACCAATGTAATGAGAGACCATGTAATGAGAGACTATGTAATGAGAGACCAATGTAATGATAAGCTTTTTTGAACATTGTTATCCAAAATCACCTTACTCAGCAGAATCAAGAAATATTTAACTATGGAAACTCCCAAGTCTATACTACAATTCATATATTCTTCCAACAATGGATTATTGTTCAACTGTATGGGGAAACAGTGTGAAATCTCAGCTTGACAGGACTAAAAAACTTCAGAAATGCAGCACACATAATTTTAGATGCATCTATTGCTCATGCCTCAAAAGTGTTGTTTACATAACTCAAATGGTTCACAATATATATGACAGGATAGATTTTCACACGGCAGTTCTTGTATATAAATGTCTACATGGAGCTGCACCAGAGTATCTTCAGGACTTATTCAGGCCTTTTTCAACACAATACCAGTTGAAATCAATATCACATGGAAACCTTCAAGCACCAAAACCAAAAACAAAGCAATTTAAAAAAAGCTTCCAATACTCTGGTACAGTTCGGTGGAACAAGCTCCCACTATATGTAAAATCTGCTGAAAATATTACAGTATTTAAGAAGAGATATCATGAGTAAGTATGTGTTTCTAAAAGATAATGGAATTTAAAATTTTAATACTGAACACATTAAAATGAACAGTAATTACTGTTATCTTTCATATAATGCACATTACTGTACTCTTCTTAAGAGGGCCTCAAGGGAGAATAGTCCTTGACTAAATGAGTCACCCTCAGTAAATAAAGTATTATTATTATTATTATTATTATTTATTATTATAGAAATAAACTTTCCTGAAAAAATAACAAGGAAAACACTTTTAACATTTTCATGTTCTCATAAAAAACAAATATAAATTAGAATGTTCAGATTTTTTGTAACTTTAGTAGGTATTACAACTACTATCAACAAGTTTGTACAACATTAGAGAGCTAAATTATTGTCACCAAATGCCTACATTCAAATGCTATCCAAATAGAATAGTAATGTTTGTCTTAGGATAAAACAGAAAAATATATATCCACAGGACAATCATGTGGTTTTATTATGTATCCATAGTAACAGTCATGTGATTTTATTATGTATGTTAAAATTTTACTTAAGAAATTAAACTTTCCACAATGAAATGTATCATTTCAAACTTCACCATGTAATATCTTCATAGTGAAGGCAGAATAGCAAGCACCTGTATCTTGTCATTTATTTAATTTCATTGCAGGATTTAATAAGTAAAACCTTTGCATATTGTTAGGCCTTAGGGCTTGCTCAGGGTATAATGCCACCATTGAGTTACAACATATATTATCATATATTAATGCAGTCACCTCTAATAGAATTGTAATGTATATTCACTTTAGAAAATGTTGAATACTTCATGAATGTATATGTCAGATAAATACAGTAATCACAATTTCAGCCATTGTAAAAGTTACCTTTCTTACATTCATTATGGGGAGTTAACTCCCTTAACAATTGCCTTTTTATTTTTTGGTTACCATGATATAACAGTTTATTTCAAATAGAATTGTTGTGTACTGACTTAGCCAGATGTTGTTGTCCATATCAAACATAGATCATATGTTAAATGTCACACAAATTTTGTATGTACAGAGAGATCTGCACTGTACCTGTATGTTCCAGTTGGTTAAATTTATTTATTCTTGTATTGCAGAATCGTGTAACATGTGATGTGACTGGTAATGCTCGAGCCATGCCATATTTTGATGTGGATGCTGATACTTGTCTGCTGTATGTAAAGACAGATATGACCACAGATACCAACAAGGACACTGAATACACAGTATGTACTCTAAGCTGTCTCCCCTGTGATAGCAACTGGAAAGATATATGTAGCAGTTTTCCAGTAATACTTACAAGCAATCAGAACAAACAACACAGACATTGATTTGCTGGTGCATTATGTGACAGCATATCAGGATCTGTGTTGTGTGAAGTGGACTCATTTCAATAAGTTTATGATTATGTACCAAAACATCTGTAACCGGAAATCTCTGGTGATACATCATATCAAAAAGTCATTGTTACACTCTAGCCAATCAGGCTTTAGACAGAATCATTGATGTGAGACTGCCTTGATCTTCCTAACTGATATTTGTGCATCATTAAATATACTACCCATCTATTGTCACTATTTACATATTACTTGTATATTGACTATGGTTTCACATCTATAAAGGAAGGAGTGTCAGTGTGAGAGGGAGAAAGGAAAGAATGTGAATAAATTATTGACTGATATAAGTGAGTTGCACCATCTTGATGAAGAGCAGTACTAATGACCTGGTAGATCAGAGGCATGCTTGTCTGTTACATCTTCATTACTGGGTTGTCAGAGGCATCTATCAAACCTTCATCGCTGGGCTGTCAGCAGCATGCTTGTCTGTCACATCTTCATTACTGGGTTGTCAGAGGCATCTATCAAATCTTCATTGCTGGGCTGTCAGCAGCATGCTTGTCTGTCACATCTTCATTACTGGGTTGTCAGAGGCGTCTATCAAATCTTCATCGCTGGGCTGTCAGCAGTATGCTTGTCTATCACATCTTGCTCACTAGGCTGGTCTTTGAGCATTGACTTGGTACCAGTCACCAGTTCTTTATACAATAATCTTCACCCACTTTTGTCAACTATTTTGTTCTTAGAATTTACTTCTTGTTTATTTGTCCTGGGACAGTTTTGTGTAGAGATGGTGTTCATCTGTCCTGGGACAGTTTTGTGTAGAGATGGTGTTCATCTGTCCTGGGACAGTTTTGTTTAGAGATGGTCCTATGCTCTTTTTAACTTACATACCGAGGCATTTCATTAAAACTCCTCAGCAGTTTGCTTATAATAGAAGTTTGCTTACAATAGCAGTTTGCTTACAATAGCAGTTTGCTTACAACAGCAGTTTGCTTACAATAACAGATTGCTTACAATAGCAGTTTGCTTACAATAGCACTTCTTACAGTTTGATATTATTTCCATAACAGTGTCATATTTGGAAATGTTCGGGGGCCTATACAAAAAGTGTTTTGATTGTTTTATGTTGAAGCATATGGTCACTTGACCTCTTCATTGCTATTATGTATTCCTAAAAATAGCACAGTTAATCAGTTGAACTATCATTTATAAGGGGAACATGATACATTTTATATCCCTCTTTGCATCACAAACTTGTTATTACTGCCCTAATTAATATCAATCCAACATTTTTAATAACTTTTTATGTTTATTAATATTTTAGGTCCAGGTTACTGCATCAGACAACAATCTGCCGATACCTAGAACTGCTGTGGCTACAGTATTTGTGACAGTGCTGCGGGACATCAGTCCACCAAGATTCATTAATCTCCCCAACTCTATCACTCTGGCTGAAAAAACAGCGGTTGGAACTACTGTCTATACTGTATCTGCTATAGATAATGACCTGCAGGGATTCCTAGTGTACGACCTGACAGGAGAATTTCCTGTTGGCAGTTTCTTTGACCTCAACTCTACTACTGGTGCCCTTATTCTTCGTAACAGCCTCATGTCTGACAGCTTGCAAAGAAGAGTGTACACTGTGAGTGGATGTTTAATTCAGCATAATTTTATTCCCAGTTAATTATATGTCCTGATTTTTGGATTGGATAAACCATCCTTAATGTTCATTCATGTCCATTAGATGGAATCATTATTAAAAAATAGAATTAATTAAATTGAGACAGAATTTACATTAAAGATAAAGCTTTGTGACTTGCTTGGAGGGCTTTCAATCACTTCATGCTTATTTCATAGTGTCCATTCTAATTTCAGTCACTTCATGCTTATGGCCTAGTGTCCATTCTCTTTTCAGTCACTTCATGCTTATGGCCTAGTGTCCATTCTATTTTTGTCACTTCATGTTTATGGCCTTGTGTCCATTCTATTTTCAGTCACTTCATCCTTATGGCCTAGTGTCCATTCTCTTTTCAGTTACTTCATGCTCATAGCATAGTGTCATTTCTCGTTTCAGTCACTACATACTCATCGCATAGAGTCCATTCTCTTTTCAGTCACTTCATGTTTATGGCCTAGTGTCCATTCTATTTTCATCACTTCATGCCTAGTCTCCATTCTATTTTCAGTCACTTCATCCTTATGGCCTAGTGTCCATTCTCTTTTCAGTTACTTCATGCTCATAGCATAGTGTCATTTCTCGTTTCAGTCACTACATACTCATCGCATAGAGTCCATTCTCTTTTCAGTCACTTCATGTTTATGGCCTAGTGTCCATTCTATTTTCATCACTTCATGCCTAGTCTCCATTCTATTTTCAGTCACTTCATCCTTATGGCCTAGTGTCCATTCTCTTTTCAGTCACTTCATGATCATGGCATTGTGTCCATTCTCTTTTCAGTCACTTCGTGATCATGGCATTGTGTCCATTCTCTTTTCAGTCACTTCATGTTCATGGCATAGTGTCCATTCTCTTTTCAGTCACTTTATACTCGGTCACGGTGCATAGTGTCCATTCTCTTTTCAGTCACTTCATGATCATGGCATTGTGTCCATTCTCTTTTCAGTCACTTCATGATCATGGCATTGTGTCCATTCTCTTTTCAGTCACTTCATGTTCATGGCATAGTGTCCATTCTCTTTTCAGTAACTTCATGATCATGGCATTGTGTCCATTCTCTTTTCAGTCACTTTATACTCGGTTACGGTGCATAGTGCCCATTCTCTTTTCAATCACTTCATGTTTATGGCATAGTGTCCATTCTCATTTCAGTCACTTCATGATCATGGCATTGTGTCCATTCTCTTTTCAGTCACTTTATACTCGGTCACTGTGCATAGTGTCCATTCTCTTTTCAGTCACTTTATACTCGGTCACGGTGCATAGTGTCCATTCTCTTTTCAGTCACTTCATGCTTATGGCATAGTGTCCATTCTCATTTCAGTCACTTCATGATCATGGCATTGTGTCCATTCTCTTTTCCCAAATATAGTTGATGGTATTAGTAATAGTAACAAACTATATGGTGTTACAAAAAATAATAAGAAAGTATAGTTCCACTGGTCATTCATGTCAGTGTTTTTTTATTCAAGGGAGCAAACTAAAATTGATTAGACCTGATGGTAGTTAGCCCCCATGGATATTTTTTTAATTTTTTTATTACTCTGATGTTATTTCCTCAAACAATGATAAAAAGTACAATCAAAAACACAATAATTTTCTTAAGATAATGTTTCAAAATTTATGTTAAATTCTTATTATTAGTGGCATGTAAAGAATAGAAAATTATTGAAAATAATGGTTATAGTAATATATTTACAATAGTAAACACTACTATGAATATTAATATTGATGGATTTCTGTTGTTTCATCTAATCCTGTGTAAATTAATGTCCAGAAAACCCTTCCTTCAACTCTGCTACGTAGTATAGCACACTGCTGTTTGTGTTCTAATGAGGAGACTGAGATAAGTAAAAAGCCTTCACAAGACTAGAAAAGTAAGTACAGGTATCCCCTGACTTAAATCAGTTTCCATCTTAACGTGATTTCATATGAACTTTTACAGATGACTTTAAAAATAATTAAATTATTTGTATAAAACAAAAACAAATAGGATTCATTAATGGCAAAGATAATGGTATTAAAATTACTTGAATTGCATATTTTTCAATTAAAGGCAGTGAAACCAACAATTTCAAGTTCTGTGATTTCAAGTTACTTGACTGCCCTTGGGAATGGAGTTTTGTGTAAGTCTGGGGTTAGCTATCCCACAATCCTTTGCACATTTTGACATGCAGCTGAATGTAGTGCAAGGCAGCTGTGAATACAACCTGTCTTGCAATTTTTTTTAATGGATCACTATGAAACTTGGTACATTTTATGGTCATCATCTAAAGATTTGTTTCCTTGCTGCTAAAAGAAAATCCAGTGCATGCAACACTGATTGCTTTAATACTTGTTACATATTATGGTAATGATCAAAAGAAATGCACATTGACCAGTCACAGTAAACTACACTATTTTGGAAACACATTGACCAGTCATTGGAAATTCAAAACACATTGACCAGTCATAGGAAACTACACTATTCTGGAAACATTGACCAGTAATAGTAAATTACACTGTTTTGGAAACACATTGACCAGTCATAGGAAATTACACTATTTTGGAAACACATTGACGAGTACTAGGAAATTACACTATTTTGGAAACACATTTACCATAGTAAATTACACTATTTTGGAAACACATTGACCAGTTATAGTAAATGACACTAGTTTGGAAACACATTGACCAGTCATAGTAAATGACACTATTTTGGAAACACATTGACCAGTCATAGGAAATTACACTATTTTGGAAACTCATTGACCAGTCATAGTAAATGACACTATTTTGGAAACACACTGACCAATAATAGGAAATTACACTATTTTGGAAGAGCTTTACTGTATGTTTTTGACTATCAAGTCATCTCCACCATTGGGGTAGGGGTGGGGTGCAGGAGAGGCAGGGGTATGTTGATGTGAGCCAATTTCTCACTATTTATCTAGTTTTACTACACTAATTTGCAGTCATTCTTTTTTTTAAATAAGATAATTTTTCTTATGATAGATGATTGTATATGTAAATACAAATTCTTGTTTATCTTCCAGGCTTCATTCATTGTGTATGACAGCAAGAATCCTGGCCAGGTGACCCGTGCTAACTTGGACATTCAAGTCCTGAGGAATCCATTTGGACCAATTTTTGACCAGGGAGAATACATCAAGACTGTGGCTAACAGCTTCCCAATAGGAAATACTGTTGTGCAACTTAGAGCAACAGATGGAGATGGGGTAAAAGAATTTAATGAAATTAAAACAACACATGGAAATGGGGTAAAGTATTTAATGAATTTAAAACACATGGAGATGGGGTAAAGTATTTAATGAATTTAAAACAACACATGGAGATGGGGTAAAGGAATTTAATGAATTTAAAACAACACATGGAGATGGGGTAAAGTATTTAATGAATTTAAAACAACACATGGAGATGGGGTAAAGGAATTTAATGAATTTAAAACAACACATGGAGATGGGGTGAAGAAATTTAATGAATTTAAAACAACACATGGAGATGTGGTAAAGAATTTAATGAATTTAAGCAACACATGGAGATGGGGTAAAGGAATTTAATAAATTCAAAACAACACATGGAGATGGGGTAAAGGAATTTAATGAATTTAAAACAACACATGGAGATGGGGTAAAGGAATTTAATGAATTTGAAACAACACATGGAAATGGGGTGAAGTAATTTAATGAATTTAAAACAAAACATGGAGATGGGATGAAGTAATTTAATGAAAGTTAAAGCAACACATGGAGATGGGGTAAAGTATTTTAATGAATTTAAAACAACACATGGAGATGTGGTAAAGTATTTAATGAATTTAAAGCAACACATGGAGATGGGGTAAAGGAATTTAATGAATTTAAAACAACACATGGAGATGGGGTGAAGTAATTTAATGAAGTTAAAGCAACACATGGAGATGGAGTAAAGTATTTAATGAATTTGAAGCAACACATGGAGATGGAATAAAGGAATTTAATGAATTTAAAACAACACATGGAGATGGGGTAATGGAATTTAATGACTTTAAAGCAACACATGGAGATGTGGTAAAGTATTTAATGAATTTAAAACAACACATGGAGATGGGGTAAAGTAGTTTAATGAATTTAAAGCAGCAGATAGAGATGTCATTAAGGAACTTAAATTAATTTTTTCAGTAACGGGGCAGCTAATTTAATTGCACACAAATCTCTGAACTTAGGCTAATGCAGTTTGACATGAATATTCTTATGCATTGTTGGATTTTCTTTTAAGATTACAGCAGTTTTCACTTTTTTCAGAACTTTGAAGTTTTGAATGTGAACTTTGTTTGTAGAATTGAGCAGAAATAATTGAGATATACTGTTGAAATTTTGTTGGCATGCTTTTATTTATATTTAGATTACTTATCATCTATGCTTGCTTACAGGTCAGGTCCATCTGTAAGCAGCATAGACCCAGATCTGCCATCACATAGTGCTCCATCAAATTGGAGTCTGTATTGTTTGTTCTACCAATTAGTACTCATAAACTGCTTAGACCCAGATCTGTTGCACATCATATAATGGCATATAGTAATATGGTAACTTGGTCTCTAATATACTATAACAGCTTCTGCCACTTTTACGCATTTGTGAACTTTGGAACTTTTACCTTTTCTTTGAAACAGTTTTATAAACTTTGGGACTTAGGCCTTTTCTATGAAACTGTTCTGTGAACTTTTGGGTCTTCCATATTTTCTGTGAAACCTTTATATGAACTTTGGGACTGGCTTTTTCTATAAAACCATTTTATGAACTTTGGGACTGACTTTTTTATGATATCATTTGGTGAACTTTAGGGCTTTTGCTTTTTCTATGAAACTGTGTTGTTCAGCTTGTTACACTTTAATATTTTCATCTGCAGTCATTCTTGGTTTGTAAATGGAAGTCTAGTTTGGTTGGGGTGGGTGGGGTAAGAAAACCTGGGAATAAAGAGTGGGCAATCTTAAGTTATATCTACTTTCCTGACTCCTATGTTTGGATGTAGTTGCCTTGCATTGGCTCCGTTTCTTTGTTCATTTTAACAAAATGGCACAAAAGGATTGACTTTTATGGAAAAGATCTTTGAAAGCTGACTTGAAAACTGACCTTTCATTATGAATTTTATCCCAGCACAGTAACTGCTGAAATCCTATAAGCAGTAATATGAACAAGATCTAGACTTTCCTCTGTCTAAAATTAACTGAATTTGTATTTTACAAACCAGTCAACTGCACACACACACACACACACACACACACCCACACCCACTTAAACATTTCATGTGTTAACTTTCATACCAAACAAATCATGTGTTATGATCTTTGAACATATACTGTATCAATCCAGTGTAAACACTGTCTGGCAAAGACATCCATATTATGCATGAAGAAAGACTGTAAAGAAAGTTCATACCAGAGATCTCAAAATGGATATCTTTGTCAGACAGTCTTACACTGGACTGATATGGATGTCTTTGCCAGATAGTCTTTACAGTGGATTGATATGGATGTCTTTGTCAGACAGTCTTTACAGTGGATTGATATGGATGTCTTTGTCAGACAGTCTTTACTTTGGATTGAGATGGATGTCTTTGTCAGTTAGTCTTATACTGGATTGATATGGATGTCTTTGTCAGACAATCTTACACTGGATTGATATGGATGTCTTTGTTAGACAGTCTTACGCTGGATTGATATGGATTTCTTTGTCAAACAGTCTTACACTCGATTGATATGGATGTCTTTGCCAGACAGTCTTTACACTTGATTGATATGGATGTCTTTGTCAGACAGATTTACAGTGGATTGATATGGATGTCTTTGTCAGACAGTCTTTACAATGGATTGATATGGATGTCTTTGTTAGGAAAATTTACAGTAGGCTGATATGGATGTCTTTGTCAGAGAGTCTTTACACTGGATTGATATGGATGTCTTTGTCAAACAGTCTTTACAGTGGATTGATATGGATGTCTTTGTCCGACAGTCTTTACAGTGGATTGATATGGATGTTGTTGCCAAACAGTCTTTACTCTGGATTGATACAGATGTCTTTGTCAGACTGTCTTTACATTTGATTGATATAGATGTCTTTCTCAGACAGTCTTTACACTGGATTGATATGGATGTCTTTGTCAGATAATCTTTACTGCGGATTGATATGGATGTCTTTGTCAGACAGTCTTTACAGTGGATTCATATGGATGTAATTGCCAAACAGTCTTTATATTCGATTGATACAGATGTCTTTGTCAGATAGTCTTTACACTAGCTTGATATGGATGTCATTGCTAGACACTCTTTACTGTGGATTGATATGGATGTCTTTGTTAGGAAAATTTACAGTGGGCTGATATGGATGTCTTTGTCAGAGAGTCTTTATACTGGATTCATATGGATGTCTTTGTCAGACAGTCTTTACAGTGGATTGATATGGATGTCTTTGTCAGACAGTCTTTACAGTGGATTGATATGGATGTCATTGCCAAACAGTCTTTACACTGGATTCATATGGATGTCTTTGTTAGACAGATTTACAGTGGATTGATATGGGTGTCTTTGTCAGACAGTCCTTGCTCTGGATTGATATAGATGTCTTTGTCAGACTGTCTTTACATTTAATTGATATAGATGTCTTTCTCAGACAGTCTTTACACTGGAAGTAATTTAATGATATGAATGTCTTTGTCAGACAGTTTTTTTAGTGGATTGATATGGAAGTCGTTGCCAGACAGTCTTTACACTGGATTGATAAGCATGTCTTTGTCAGTTAGTCTTATACTGGATTGATATGGATGTCTTTGTCAGATAATCTTACACGGGATTGATATGGATGTTTTTGTTAGACAGTCTTACACTGGATTGATATGGATGTCTTTGTCAAACAGTCTTATACTCGATTGATATGGATGTCTTTGCCAGACAGTCTTTACACTCAATTGATATAGATGTCTTTGTCAGACAGATTTACAGTGGATTGATATGGATGTCTTTGTCAGACAGTCTTTACAATGGATTGATTTGGATGTCTTTGTTAGGAAAATTTACAGTGGGCTGATATGGATGTCTTTGTCAGAGAGTCTTTACACTGGATTGATATGGATGTCTTTGTCAGACAGTCTTTACAGTGGAGTGATATGGATGTCTTTGTCTGACAGTCTTTACAGTGGATTGATATGGATGTCGTTGCCAAACAGTCTTTACTCTGGATTCATATGGATGTCTTTTTACTCAATATGGATGTTTTTGTCAGAAAGTCTTTACAGTGGATTGATATGGATGTCTTTGCCAGACACTCTTTACAGTGGATTGATATGGATGTCTTTGCCTGACAGTCTTTACAGTGGATTGATATTGATGTCTTTGTCAGACAGGCTTACAGTATAATTGATATGGATGTCTTTGACAGACAGTCTTTACACTGGATTGATATGGATGCCTTGGCCAGTCTTACAATGGATTGATATGGATGTCTTGGCCAGACAGTCTTTACAGTGGATTGATATGGATGTCTTTGTCAGACAGTCTTTACAGTGGATTGATATGGATGTCTTGGCCAGACACACTTTATAGTGGATTGATATGGATGTCTTTGTCAGACAGTCTTTACACTGGCTTGTTATGGATGTCATTGCCAGACAGTCTTTTCACTCGATATGGATGTCTTTGTCAGACAGTCTTTACAATGGATTGATATGGGTGTCTTTGTCAGACAGTCTTTTCACTCAATATGGATGTCTTTGTCAGACAGTCTTTTCACTTGATATGGATGTCTTTGTCAGACAGTCATACATTGGCTTGATATGGATGTCATTGCCAGACAGTCTTTACAGTGGATTGATATGGATGTCTTTGTCAAACAGTCTTTACAGTGGGTTGATATGGATGTCTTTGTCAGATAGTCTTTACACTCGATTGATATGGATGTCTTTGTCAGAAAGTCTTACAGTGGGCTGATATGGATGTCTTTGTCAGACAGTCTTTACACTGGATTGATATGGATGTCTTGTCAAACAGTCTTACACTGGCTTGATATGGATGTCATTGCCAGACAGTCTTTACATTTGATTGATATGGGCGCCTTTGTCAAACAGTCTTTACACTGGATTGACATGGATGTCTTTGTCAGATGATTTTTACACTGGCTTGATATGGATGCCTGCCTGACAGTCTTTACATACAATATGGATGTCTTTGTCAGACAGTCTTTACAGTGGATTGTTATGGATGTCGTTGCCAGCCAGTCTTTACACTGGATTGATATTTGTTCTCTGTCAGATTAAAAAGCGCTGTAGAAAGGGTGTAAAAGTGACACAAATTTATACTGACCCTAAACAATGGTCATTAAAGTGACCAGTGGAAAAAGTGAAGTATTAGTCTGACCTTAAAAACAGTGTATACTTCCAGTATCTACCTTTTTTGCATCATGATTATTTTTGTGGTAAACCAAAACATCAGAGTTATGGCCTTTGTTGCCATTTCATCCTCAAACATAGTCTATTCATGTATGCTCTATTGGCAAGGATATTCATGCCATCTGTACTTATTTCTAGTTACAAATAGATTTTTGTTTAGGCATTTTTCAACATGTTGAAATATATTGCAGGATGCAGTTATCTACAGTAACCAAGGTGTTGGGGAGTCCCTGGATTTCTTCTATGTGAATCCAGATTCAGGAATGTTAACTTTAAGGAAGTCTCTCACAGAAACAACAACTAATCTCTTCAGGGTAAGTTATCCTTATTTTCCCTTTGAAGAAAAAAATTCCCAATTGATAATTCAGTATCTCATTTCTTTCAAAATTTGGATTTTATATCAAATGTTTGGCAATAATGCCTTATATTTCTGCACCTTGATACAGAAAGTTGTAGACACCAAACATTAGTGAGGCATTTAAATAAACAGTCTTCAGCAAACACCAAAACATTAGTGAGACACATAAATAGAGTGGCATCAGCAAACACCAAAACATTAGCGAGGCATATAAATAAAGTGTCAATAGCAAACACCACAACATTGGTGACGCATATAAATAAACTGTCATCAGCAAACACCAAAACATTAGTCAGACATATAGAATGTCATCAGCAAACACCAAATAATTAGTGAGGCATATAAATAGAATGTCATTAGCAAACACCAAATCATTAGTGAGGAATATAAATAGAGTGTCATTAGCAAACACCACAACATTAGTGAGACATATGAATAGAATGTCATCAGCAAACACCAAAACATTAGTGAGGAATACAAATAGAGTGTCATTAGCAAACACCACAACATTAGTGAGACATATAAATAGAGTGTCATTAGCAAACACCAAAGCATTAGTGAGGTATATAAATAAACTGTCATCAGCAAACACCAAAACATTAGTCAGACATATAGAATGTCATCAGCAAACACCACAACATTAGTGAGACATATGAATAGAATGTCATCAGCAAACACCAAATTATTAGTGAGGCATATCAATAGAATGTCATTAGCAAACACCAAAAAATTAGTGAGGGATATAGAGTGTCATTAGCAAACACCACAACATTAGTGAGGAATATAAACAGAGTGTCATTAGCAAACACCAAAGCATTAGTGAGGCATATTAATAAACTGGCATGAGCAAACACCAAAACATTAGTCAGATATATAGAATGACATCAACAAACACCACAACATTAGTGAGACATATAATGTCATTAGCAAACACCAAATCATTAGTGCGGAATATAAATAGAGTGTCATTAGCAAACATCACAACATTAGTGAGGAATATAAATAAAGTGTCATTAGCAAACACATCAACATTAGTGAGACATATGAACAGAATGTCATCAGCAAACACCAAAACATTAGTGAGGAATATAAATAGTGTCATTAGCAAACACCACAACATTAGTGAGGAATATAAATAGAGTGTCATTAGCAAACACCAAAGCATTAGTGAGGCATATAAATAAACTCATCAGCAAACACCAAAATATTAGTCGGACATATAGAATGTCATCAGCAAACACCACAACATTAGTGAGGAATATAAATAGAATGTCATCAGCAAAATCACCAAAACATTAGTGAGGAATATAAATAAAGTGTCATTAGCAAACACCACAACATTAGTGAGGCATATAAATAGAATGTCATTAGCAAACACCAAAACATTAGTGAGGAATATAAATAGAGTGTCATTAGCAAACACTACAACATTAGTGAGGAATATAAAGAGTGTCATTAGCAAACACCAAAGCATTAGTGAGACATATGAATAGAATGTCATCAGCAAACACCAAAGCATTAGTGAAGCATATAAATAGAATGTCATTAGCAAACACCAAATCATTAGTGAGGAATATAAATAGAGTGTCATTAGCAAACACCACAACATTAGTGAGGAATATAAATAGAGTGTCATTAGCAAACACCAAAGCATTAGTGAGGTATATAAATAGAATATCATCAGCAAAGATCACAACATTAGTGAGGAATATAAATAGAGTGTCATTAGCAAAAACACCACAACATTAGTGAGGCATATAAATAGAATGTCATTAGCAAACACCACAGCATTAGTGAGGAATATAAATAAAGTGTCATTAGCAAACACTAAAACATTAGTGAGGAATATAAATAGAGTGTCTTTAGCAAACACCAAATCATTAGTGAAGAATATAAATAGAATGTCATTAGCAAACACCACAGCATTAGTAAGGAATATAAATAGAATGTCATTAGCAAACACCTCAGCATTAGTGAGGAATATAAATAGAATGTCATCAGCAAAGACCAAAACATTAGTGAGGAATATAAATAGAGTGTCATTAGCAAACACCACAACATTAGTGAGGAATATAAATAGAATGTCATCAGCAGAAACATCACAACATTAGTGAGACATATGAACAGAATGTCACCAGCAAACACCACAGCATTAGTGAGGCATATAAATAGAATGTCAATAACAAACATAAAAACATTGGTCAAGCGTATAAATAGAATGTCATCAGCAAACACCAAAACATTAGTGAGGCATATAAATAGAATGTCATCAGCAAACACCAAAACATTAGTGAGGCATATAAATAGAATGTCATCAGCAAACACCAAAACATTAGTGAGGCATATAAATAGAGTATTATTAGCAAACATTAGCATTACTAATTTTAAGCCAATGCATGTATCAGGGAATTCACTATAAACATTTGCAGTATCAGCAAATTGTGACAAGGCTTCAAGTCTGCATTTTAGGGATGTATGGCATCATCTGTCATTGTATACCTTGTTATCCATAAGAGGATGTATGGCATCATCTGTCATTGTATACCTTGTTATCCATAAGAGGGATGTATGGCATCATCTGTCATTGTATACCTTGTTATCCATAAGAGGGATGTATGGCATCATCTGTCATTGTATACCTTGTTATCCATAAGAGATTTTAATGCCTTTGTTCCTATGATAAATGGTGTTAATTTAATGTCAAGGTAATTTTTTTACTCTTTTCTGTTTATTGTGCATGGCACTTTCTTCAGTGTTGTAAAATATTTATATTTTGAGGCACAAAATCATTATGCAGGTTAAAAGTCTGCACTCTACATTCTGGTTTAAAACATGTAATATAACTAAGTCTGAGCTCCATAATGGTAAAGGCTAATAGCTTAATCAGGTCTAAAATTCTACTCAATGATGATGACAGGTCCACACTTCACACAGTGATGAACACTAATTTTACCAACTTCACACTTCACACAATGACAACCCTAATTTTACCACTTTCACACTTCACTAATTTTACCAATTTCACACTTCACTAATTTTACCAATTTGACACTTCAAACAATGATGAACACCAGTTTTACCAATCTGACACTTCACTAAGTTTACAAATGTCACACTTCATGCAGTGCTGAGCACTAATTTTATCAATTTCACATTTGAAACAGTGATAAGCACTAATTTACCAGTTTTACACTTCACACATGTTCATTTTACCAACTTCACACTTAAAACAGCAGTGAACACTAATTCTATAAATTCCACACATAACAGTGATGAACACTCATTTTACAAATTCTACACATAACAGCGATGAACACTAATTTTACAAATTCCGCACATAACAGCGATGAACACTAATTTTACAAATTCCACACATAACAGTGATGAACACTCCTAATTTTACTAAGCCCACATTTCACACATTGATGAATACTTGTAACTTAATCAAGTCCACACTTAACAGTGACAAAAGTGAATATTGGTACAAAGTGTATGTTGTTCCTTCAGTTCACAGTTCGGGCCCAAGACAATCGCCCTGCATCTGTTAGCAGATCAGCCGAAGTGACAGTAACCATCACAGTACAGCGTGACAGTGGACCACCCGTGTTTCTCAACATGCCATATGTTACATCAGTGGATATAAACAGACCTGTTAATGCCTCCTTCTTCACTGTTACAGCTCGGGACAATGATCTTAGGGTTAGTGTTCTCAAACAGTTTTGGAACAACAGTTATGTACGGAATGTGAGGATTTTTAGAACAACAGTCACATATGGAATGTGAGGACTGTTGGAACAACAGTCGCGTACTGAATGTGAGGACTGTTAGAACAATAGTCACATACGGAATGTGAGGATTGTTAGAACAACAGTAGCGTATGGAATGTGAGGATTGTTAGAACAACAGTCACACACGGAATGTGAGGATTGTTAGAACAACAGTAGCGTATGGAATGTGAGGATTGTTAGAACAACAGTAGCATATGGAATGTGAGGATTGTTAGAACAACAGTCGCGTACAGAATGTGAGGATTGTTAGAACAACAGTCGCGTACGAAAATGTGAGGATTTTTAGAATAATTCATGTACGGAATGTGAGGATTTTTTGAAAAACAGTCACGTACGGAGTGTGAGGATTGTTAGAACAACTGTCACTTACGGAATGTGAGGATTTTTAGAACAACAGTCATGTACTGTATGTGAGGATTTTTAGAACATCAGTCATGTACTGTATATGAAAATTTTTTATATTAATGTTGACTTCTACTGTTGCCAATCAAGGTCTTTCAGTGCTAAAAAAACTATTTGTTTTTGTTTTGTATTAGTATCACTCCCACTAAAATGGTGTTAAGTATGATACATACCAATACAGGTGTTAAGTATGATACATACCAGTACAGGTGGTAAGTATGATACATACCAATACAGGTGGTATGTATGATACATACCAGTACAGGTGGTAAGTAAGATACATACCAGTACAGGTGGTAAGTATGATACATATAAAAATAGGTACAATACCATATAATAAGGTACAACAACTAAATGAACCAGTATCCAGTATCCAGTATCCTAATTTTTTACTGACTTATTGTACTTTTTGTGAAAACAATGAAACTAGAATACAAATATTTCATAAATTACATTTCCATTTATTGGTGAGTAAATATTGTTTTTTAGATAAATTTTGCATTTACCAATTGATTGCAAACCATTTTGTTTTCGTTTATAAAAGAAAGTAGCAAAATAACTTATTTGATGAAATTGCTGAGTTTTATATTTTTTCAAAAAAATCATTTGAATAGAAATATACAGTATATATAAGAAATATACCTCAAAAACATGTCAAAAGAAAAAGCAGCCTGATATGACTTTACAAATAACAGGAGATTATACAACACCTGTACAGTCAAACAGTCCAACCACTCATTGCAGGAGGTAAAAAAACCAAGTTAAAAAATGTTACATCTGTAGTACTGTATTACAAAATGCTTTAAAAGTGTCACATTTATTGTAATTACTACAAACTGTGGAATTTGCTTCTCCGTAGTGAACTGTATTTGTGAAACAATGTTTTATATTCAACAAGTATTCTTTACACTAGTGTCAGGAGATGGTGATGATGGTGTGTGAGATCCACACTCCTTAAGGATCTTGGTTATCGTTATCTAGGAGATGATCAACCATGGTGTTGTTGCCCAGATCAAGTAGTAAAATAAAATATGAAATTAAAGGATGGAATAAAAGAGATCAGAGCAGAGATATAGAATAGAATAACATGAGACCCGGTAAATAAAATATGAAATTTTAATCAATTACATAAAAAAATTAAATTGAACCTGACATTTGAATGATTCAGTTTCATCTAGAAATAGATTTACAAAATTTATGCAAAATTCAATTAGCCATTCTGTTACATGAATAAAACAAATTTCATCATATAATCAAATGACTGATCAAACTCAAATTGCCAGCATGTCAGCATCGTCTAGTGCTTCCAGTCTTTTCCAGACCACTGTTGGTGATAGGTCCTCATTGCTGTATTTCTTTTCCTTCTCTCTTTCTTTCTAGCCTCTTCAGGTCACCAACTGTCTTGGTTGTAGGCTGTGATCTTTCCATTCTGCGGTACAGTATGGAGCTATTTTTTCCTTCAAAATAAAAAAATATAATACCGAACATAAATACATGTCAGGTTTTTTCTTCTCCTGTTATCAACAATATTGCCACTCATTACATCAGATATCATCTATCGTAATTCAGCATGACTGAGCTATTGTGGTCATTTCACTTCCTAATAACACCCTCACCCTACTATCAGATAAGTACTGTGTATCTAGCCACTACTGACATTTCTAGCTGAGAACCTGACATATTTAGGCCCCTTTGATAACTAATACTGTGGTCTGTAAATCACTAGCTAAACTATGCCTGTTGACACATGATCCTAATGCTAACACCCTCAATTCTCAGTTGAAAAAATTCACAAACTTAATTAGTAAATGAATTAATGGATTTCACTTCTTGTCCTAGCTATGTTACCTTACTAATTAGCAATCCATTGACATAGACATAGTAAAATCAATTCTTAGCATACGTGATACAAATCATTTAAGACATTTAATTAATTCTCACATTTTGTATCAGAGTAATGCATGAAATCTTTATGATTCATGATTTTATTACATAAAAAACAACTAAATCCGAACTCATTTATATAATACATTAGTCATATAACATTTGAGACAAATGCATGCAAGCAATTACCTCTGAACTCAAGGAAAAATTGATGTATGAATTTAAAATGAATAAATTCAATAAATGATTACAAACTTACATCAATGAACATATATTGTATGCAATTAAGACTCACCTTCTGCTTTATTGGAGACTCACACCTTTCTTTGAAGTGGAATCTCTCTCTTTTACATGTCTCTCACTTTCTGACACACATCCCTTGGACAATTTAATGAAAAAAGTACATTTTACTACTTCTCAGAGCTAATTCTGTCATGCCTCAGAAACGTAGACTGACTAATTTCATGAGGAGAATTTCTTAAAAGCCTGAATTCTGTCTGGGAACTCACACACCCTCATTTAGCTTAGCCAATCAGGATTACTTTCTGTAAATGCCAAAAGATTTATCACTCTCATCAAAGTTAGAATAATCCATTCTAGTCCATTTTTATTAATACTATTCTGGAAAATACAATTGTATGACACCTGTTTCATATGGCCTAAGTTTTCTTAAAATTTGCTCTGGCTTGTCTCAACTCTTGTCATTTGCCACTATTGACCTTACATTAACATTGGTTTCATCCATGTATCTGACTGCTGTAAAAGAACTCTAATAATTAAAATTCAATTCATGCCCGAAAGAGAGCAGATCCCATCCTTTGCAGTCAGTAATTTATTGCAAGCCCATACATCAATCTTAATATTAATGTGTCATGCTACCATGACAGAATGTACTGCAAAATTATCTCTACAAAATTTTGCACTATTACAGCTTGGTTTCCTACTATCTTTGATCACATTTGCAAATGATTAGGTAGTATAACATAATATACTATATTACTTACATAATAATATTTATTTCAGTGTTCAGTTGATCAATTGAAATGTTGACTTCACACATGACCATAACTGCTAGCTCTTTTGCAAGTCAGATTTGCATGCCTTTTGAATTTCTTTTATTCCACCCCCTCTATTTGATTTGATACAAGAGACATAATTACTGTCACAATGCAAAGCAGGTCTGGAGATCAAAAGATTGTCAGCATTTAATTAGCTTCTGACAAAATTACTTGTGGACATAGCTATGATGATAGATTGACATTTCCATGTTTGAATACAGGATGGTATATTACATTTATGATGATTACATTGAACCAGATTCAATGATAAAAACTAAAACACAAATTTCACTTGACAAAACTTACTTAATTGGTATTCATTTATTAAAATGTTGCCTTCAGTAGGCATTAGTGACATTTTCATTAATCAAAATTAATAAAATTAATCAAATATTGAAATTTATAGTGTAATCAAGAATGGTGATCTGAAAGAAAATTGAACAAAATGATTTCTTATAAAAAGTTGAGAATATACTAATGTTGGTTCAAATTTCCAGGTACTAACCACCATTTTTAATGATATATGTGTGATATATCATTTTTGATGATACATATGTGATATATCATTTTTGGTGATAAATGTGTGATATGTCATTTTTGATGATAAATGTGTGATATATCATTTTTGATGATAAACATGTGATATATCTAGGCTTCATTTAACAATTTTGATCATGATTGTCTTCAAGTTCAGCAAATTGGAGCCAATTTTGGGGTTATGTTCTACTTGAAAAAAATGGGATTGATACTTGACCCTGCATTTAAAGCAGGTTAATGGGTTATCCATATGGAAGATATCAAGAGAATGGTGTACATGTTCATCTGGATGCATTTCTAGTTGAACAAAATTGCACTTTCAT
Organism: Megalonaias nervosa; assembly: GCA_016617855.1. NCBI lineage: Eukaryota > Metazoa > Mollusca > Bivalvia > Unionida > Unionidae > Megalonaias > Megalonaias nervosa. The sequence continues at coordinate 30,615 of JAECUM010034174.1, forward strand.
TATCAGGAAGATGATTATTTTGAAAGTAAAATATAAAATTGTTTTGCAGGGCTCAATACGGTACAGACTGGATGGATATCAGCCTGGCAGTAACTATTTTGGCCTGAACACAGTCACTGGAGAAATATTTGTGAAAGTTAACTTGGCAACAGTTGACAGCTTTATCACATATACAGTAAGTAGTTAACAGCTAACAGCTTTATCACATATACTTTATGTAGTTGACAGTTTTATCACATACACAGTAAGTAGCTGAAGCAGCAACAGTTGACAGCTTGATCACATACACAGTAATTAGTTGACAACTTTATCACATATACATTATGTGGTATGGTAAGTAGCTGAATTAGCAACAGTTGACAACTTTATCAGATACACAGTAATTACTTGACAGTTGAAAACTTTATCACTTACACAGTAATACTTGACAGTTGACAACTTTATCACTTATGGTATGTATATTTAATTTAATTGTTTGTCTGTTAGTTTTAAATTTTTTATTCATTACATGTTATTGTAATGTAATATTGCTGGCTGGACTTGACTTTGTCCAAAATTAAGTTCATTTCTGCTTGACCTGATTGACTCTTTTGTATTTTTTTATTTCATTTATGTAGACAGCTAATAATAGCTTCATTATTCTCTATATGTATGAGCTTATTATCAGGATTATTATTCAGGTAAACAAGTATGAGTAAATATGTTGATCAGGGTCAGGGTTTTGGAGATTCCTAAGTGAATTTTATAGGCTATTGTGTTGTAAATAAACAAGGCTCATGAGACCATTCTAGAAGGTTATTTTCCATTAGGTAATGGTTTTTCAAAAATGCTAAGTGCAACCTGATGTCAAGCAGAGAACTATATTATCTTGTGACTGTGAGGATTTTACCAGTCGTGCTTTAACATCTAGCACTTTAAGTTGTATTATGTTGTGACTAGTTATGGCTGAATTTTATTTTCTTCAAATTATTGAATTCAGGTGATTATTTTCTCTGGAAATACAAAAGTGCTCTAATAAAATTCTTGGATAAAGATATTCATTGGAATTTATACTGAATTCAAACCTGGAATAATATTTCTGTGATTCAACAAGAGACTGTTGACACATCAGTACTTCATAGGCTATAACAGACATGTCATTGCCTTCAATTTTGGATCTCTTTGGGACTTGAACTGAGTTTTTTTCAGGATTTTTGATTACTAGCACTTGTATCTTTAATTCTTGGATTAATTGTGGATTTAATTTGCAATACATTAAATTCTTTTTCCTCATTTTTCACTTTGTATTCTAGGGAACTAAATTTTTTGTTAAATTTGACAAAGCTTGTTGTCTTCACTCTTTTCTGTTACTTATTTTAAGAGCATAGACTTGTAACACATACACTGTAATTAGTTGACTGAGGAGAAAAACTTGTACATGGGCTATGGGGAAAAATGTACATGGGTGACAGAAATATCAAAGAACTTTATAAAATTATGTGGTGATGGCTCATGCATCATCATGCTTTCAGTAGATTGGTTTGTCCTACAACACAGAGAAAAATATTCAGGGTGCACCTAAGTTTAGCTGGAAAATAAAGACAAAGACAACAAACCAATTACTGAAAGTTAGTGATATTGCCCTGTCCTTTTTCAATTCTAAAACTTATGGCATAGCTAAAAAGAATGCTTATTTATTCATATTTTGATGATGATATCATTGGTGCTAAATTCTGTAATTATATTTTCATTAGTTTTCTAGATTGATTTTAGTAGTTAACAGTAATTCATGTCGGCTTTATTTTACCTAAAGTGTTGTCAGTGTTTGATTTTTATAAAGCCCACAGTAGAACCAAGTAAACCCTAACCCCAAATCAGCTTTCAATATGAGGTCTAATTAGCTTCAGTAATCAGCTTTCAATATGAGGCCTAGTTAGGTACAGCAATCAGTTTTCAATATGAGGTCTAGTTAGGTACAGCAATTGGCTTTCAATATGAGGTCTAGCTAGGTACAACAATAAGCTTTCAATATGAGGTCTAGTTAGGTACAGCAATCAGTTTTCTATATGAAGTCTAGTTTGGTATAGCAGTCAGTTTGCAATTTGAGGTCTAGGTAGGTACAGCAATCTGTTTTAAATATGAGGTCTAAATAGGTACATCAATTGGCTTTCAATAAGAGGTATAGTTAGGTACAGCAATAAGCTTTCAAGATAAGGTATATAGTATAAGTCACGTGGGTCATGTAAACGCATTTACTGATATAAAATTTCTAAAATTTATTTTTAAAATTTAATTGTAATATAGTTATAACAAAGTTTATTCAGTCATGATTTTTGAGTGATCTACACATTAATGGCCCTAACAAAATTTCCAGACAAAAATTATCAATCGCTATGGACTTTTACAATGGCAGTTTGGCATTACACTTGGATTGAACTATTACTAGTGCAGGGGGAATCAAGGTACGATCGTACATGGATGTTCAACTATGAATGGGATAGGGAGGAGTAACATACAATGAGTTTTATTCTTAGCTTGTACATGTGATATTTCTTCAAAATGATAATTTAGCATTATGTAAAATTTAACTAAAATATGTATTGACAGAAATGTTTTTAGTCTTTTACATGTATGAAAGCACATATTTGTATGGGAAAAATATTATGTATGAATTGAAAAAAAGACATGACATACCATACAGAAAATATATGCGAAGTTACATAATTGCCTCCTATTTGTTGGACTTGTGTGCAGATTTTTTCTTCCTGCCATTGTTTTCCCAGGCTTTGTTTATAAATGACAACATTTTTGCATCTGTGTTTATTACTGTAATGCAACTTTTTCCCAATTGCAGGCACATTCCCTCTTACATCATAGCATGAGACAAAACCAGTTTAAACAAGATCATTCTACTTACTTGATTGTGCCTAAAAATGTCAAAGTACATTATCATTGAATTTGCTGTTAAGCATTTTTCAAGGAATTTTAACAATAATCTTCAATGGAATTTTGATGGACAAGGTGCGAAATAAAGTGAATAAATGCCATTGAAAGGTATGAGTTGTCAAATTCTCCAAAATGACACCTGCAGCTGCAAAAGGTGACTTAGAGTGCATACATGAGCTATATGACTTTTTTATAATTAGGTACAGCAATCATCTTTCATGATGAGGTCTAGTTAGGTACAGCAATCAGTTTTCAAGATGAGGTCTAGTTAGGTACAACAATCAGTTTTCAGTATGAGGTCTAGTTAGGTACAGCAATCAGTTTACAAGATGAGGTCTAGTTAGATTCAGCAATAAATTTTCAAGATGAGGTCTAATTAGGTACAGAAATCAGCTTCAAGATGAGGTCTAGTTAGGTTCAGCAATCAGTTTTCAAGACGAGGTCTAGTTAGGTACAGCAATCAGTTTTCAAGATAATGTCTAGTTAGGTACAACAATCAGTTTTCAATATGAGGTGTAGTTAGGTACAGCAATCAGTTTTCAAGATGAGGTCTAGTTAGGTTCAGCAATCAGTTTTCAGGACAAAGTCTAATTAGGTACAGAGATCAGCATCAAGATGAGGTCTAGTTAGGTTCAGCAATCAGGTCTAGTTAGGTACAGAAATCAGTTTTCTTGATGAGGTCTAATTAGGTACAGCAATCAGTGTTTAATGTGTGGTATAGTTAGGTAGAGCAATCGGTTTTCAAGATGAGATCAAGTTAGGTATAGCAATCATCAGTGATGTGTTTTGAAGTTCAAGACCCATCCACCAGTAGCTATTATGAATCATGTCAGGTTGATTTTTCATATACATTAGTATTTATGTCCACTTTTTTTTACAGCTTCTTCTTCATGCATATGACGATGCTGTTCCAAATGCTTTTGCCAGTGAGATTGTGACCATCAGCATCAATCGTAACTTACAGACACCAAGATTTGTTCTGCAAAACCTTAATGTCACAATTTATGACTACTCACCAGTAGGATCAGAAGTCATCCAAGTTACCGCAACAGATAATGATATCACATCTCCAGAGAACCTTGTGATATATGATCTACGTGATGTCACTAGTGGCAGTTCTGGCTCAATCTTCTTTACTATTAATCCACTCAATGGATTGATTAGGACCAATAGATTACTCACAGAAGACACTACAAGACTATCTACATATTCAGTGAGTTATAATGAAAGTTGTACAAATATATGCTGACAAAATCAGATCCATTTGCTCTTAAGATTTTTTTGGGTATCCACATAAATGACAGAACCAGTACATTAAATCAGTGGATTTACATATTTTGTTCAGTAGATTGGTTTACCAGTAGATTTTTTATTGACATTAATTTTTACCCTACTTCATAGTGCAGCTGATTTTTATTCAAAGACTTGAAAGTCATAATGGATCAACTTGGATCCCTTTCTTACTGATAACACCTCATAAAAAGCTCCATATTCAGATTTAAGCTCTATGTGTTACATCAGTAAGGTAATCAATTAACCGTTTGTTGTGTTACATCAGTAAGGTAATCAATTATGATGTTTCTTGTGTTACATCAGTAAGGTAATCAATTAACCATTTGTTGTGTTACATCAGTAAGGTAATCAGTTAACCATGTGTTGTGTTACATCAGTAAGGTAATCAATTAACTGTTTGTTGTGTTACATCAGTAAGGTAATCAGTTAACTCTGTGTTGTGTTACATCAGTAAGTTAATTAACTGTTTGTTGTGTTACATCAGTAAGGTAATCAGTTAATTGTGTGTTGTGTTACATCAGTAAGGTAATCAATTAACCGTTTGTTGTATACACATGCTGATCTTATTAAGCTGATTAGGCAGCCACACATCATTGCACTGATATAACATAACCAGGCCCCAGTAGACTGGCTCCCACTGGTTTCTGTAATGTGTGGCATAAAATTTCCATTATTTTGCAAATTCTTTTTTTAATAATTATTTGTTAAAAGCAGTGTATTAGAGCAATAAAATGGTTTGTGCAGTAGATGGTGACAAAAATGCAGGAGACAAAAATTTACTGAATTTGTTTTTTTTTTCTTTTTTCTTTCTGTTGTATATTCTATGGTAAATCTCTAATTCAGGAAGCATATAATGTTGTCATTCCAGCTTCAAGTTGTTGCACAAGATCGTGGATTTCCAAGTCGATCCTCCTCAGCAACAGTCACCATTTTTGTAGTCAGAAATAATAGAACACCACAATTTGTGAACACTGGAACATATACTGTCACAGTATCTGAGGGACTACCTGTCTTTGACAGAATCTTTGCAGTTACAGCAATAGATGGTGATGAAGGCAGAAATGGTGAAGTCATTTACACAATAGCAGGCCCAACAGAGTCTCTGAATTACTTCCAGATTGACACTAGAACAGGAATCATTAGTGCACGGATTTCTCTTGTAAATGCCCCCCAAAACAGCTATTATGTAAGTTGCTAATAAACATATTTTAAAATGTATATGTGTTTAAATTCCAAATGTACTGGATCATTTTGAAAAAGATATGTATGATAACTCATCCTGGTCTAACTCTTTCGAGAACTTAATACATCTATCGGTGTGTGAAGCTTTAGTATCATTACAGTTATTATTCTTCAAGATGTCTCCAAATCGGTGATTAAGTCCCTTCAGATTTGCATGTAATGTTCTTGAAAGGATTTTTTGACACATTTAGTTTCTGAACACAAATATTTTATCCTAATGAAGGAGATTGCTACAATCTGATTGGTCAGATTTCTCGCAGTTATCTCTCAATTTTCTAGACTAAAATGTAATGTGTGAAATTAATTGGTTTTCCATCATGTAATGTGCAGTAATTTGTGAAAAGTAGGTTTTTTCCAGTATATAGTGTACAGTAATGTGTGAAAAGTAGGTTTTTTTCCAGTATATAGTGTGCAGTAATGTGTGAAAAGTAGGGTTTTTTTTCCAGTATATAGTGTGCAGTAATGTGTGAAAAGTAGGTTTTTTTTCCAGTATATAGTGTGCAGTAATGTGTGAAAAAAGTTTTTTTTCCAGTATATAGTGTGCAGTAATGTGTGAAAAGTAGGTTTTTTGCCATCATGTAATGTGTATTACTGTGCAGAACTTCCTGTCATAACCAGATAGATTTATATTTCATGAATTTTATATCTACTTCCACAGCTGACAATTCAAGCCTCTGATAATGGACTGGTACCACTGACTGCAGTCATAAATGTGACTATTAATATTCGTAGAGAGGGATTACCATTCTTTGCTAAGGGAGAATACATTATTTCAGTTCGAGAGGGTATTGCTGTGGGAACAACAATCATTGATCTGAATGCCACTGAGACAAGGCTTAATGTAAGTAGACCAAATATTTGTTGGGGATTTGTATGCTGTATGATGTTATATGAATGGGGCATATAATGTTACCCATGTCCATCCATCCTTTGAATGGGGCATGTAAAATTACCAATATCCATCCATCCTTTGAATGGGGCATATAATGTTACCCATGTCCATCTGTCCTTTGAATGGGTCATGTAATGTTAGTCATGTCCATCTGTCTTTTGAATGGGTCATGTAATGTTAGCCATGTCCATCAGTCCTTTGAATGGGTCATGTAATGTTACCCATGTCCATCCATCCTTTGAATGGGGCATGTAAAATTACCCATGTCCATCCATCCTTTGAATGGGGCATATAATGTTACCCATGTCCATCCATCCTTTGAATGGGTCATGTAATATTACCCATGTCCATCTGTCCTTTGAATGGGGCATGTATAATTACCCATGTCCATCCATCCTTTGAATGGATCATGTAATGTTACCCATTTTCATCTGTCCTTTGAATGGGTCATATAAGGCTTTAGTTAGATAGGACCTGTGCGAAGTTTTACTTTTGCATAACTCTGTGAGCATTTGATTTGACTAAGAACTTTGAAATCTTGAACCAAGACCTGATAAGAAAGACATGCTTTATTTGTGGGAGAATAATGTTGAAATCTTAAAGCAGGATCTGTTCAGACATGCCTTATTTGTGGAAGAATAGTGCATAGCTTTAGGTCAGCTTGTATTGTAATGGATGTCTGTAAAAGATTATACCCAGTCAGTTTTTTGTCAGTTTCTCAAATAATGTCATCATTCATATGACAGGACATAAGCCTATACATAGCAGAAAGCTGTTATAACACACTGTATTTAAAACAAACTTTATATTGAAAAGCCACCATAAAATGTTGTATTGTAAAAGAGACTTGGATATAAATCGATACATAGGGGAAAGCCACCATATAATGCTGTATTGTAAAAGAGACATGGACATAACATGATTTCTTCATGGCTCTTGACTCAAAACATTATGTAAGCTGACAAACAGACAAAAATAAGTAAGATTATTTTTAGATATCTATTGCTTATGGATAATAATGTTCTTACAAAGCAGTGATAATTTTTATCAAGCATGGAGCTATCTTGACCCTGATTGTTACATAGATTTGCAGGTATTAAGCTATTACTGATTGACATTTTGTTTGTTTCACACACACATATATGCATTTATCAAAATTGTTATTATTCTCGATTTTTTCATCAGTTTTTGGTACAGAACATTAACACTACATAACTTTGCTGGCATTTAAATGCCAACTATCACGTTGTAGCAAGGTTTCCCTGTATGTGTATTTTGATAGCCTTTAAGTGAAATATTTGCAGACCAAAATTAGAGTAATGGAAACTGTAGGTAGTGTCTCATTATTCTGAACTTATATTAAATTTGTTTCAGTAGGTAATATCAAATTATTTTGATCTATTAAAGTTGTTGCAGTATTTGATCTATTAAAGTTGTTACAGTAGGTAGTGTCAACTTATTTTGATCTATTAAAGTTGTTACAGTAGGTAGTGTCAAATTAATTTGATTATTAAAGTTGTTACAGTAGGTAGTGTCAAATTATTTTGATCTATTAAAGTTGTTACAGTAGGTAGTGTCAACTTATTTTGATCTATTGAAGTTGTTACAGTAGGTAGTGTCAAATTAATTTGATCTATTAAAGTTGTTACAGTAGGTAGTGTCAAATTATTTTGATCTATTAAAGTTGTTACAGTAAGATGTGTCAAAATATTTTGGTCTATTAAAGTTGTTACAGTAGGTTGTGTCAAATTATATTGATCTATTAAAGCTGTTACAGTATTTGATCTGTTAATGTTGTTACAGTAGATAGTGTCAAAATTATTTTGATCTATTAAAGTTGTATTGTAGGTTGTGTCAAATTATTTTGATTATTAAAGTTGTTACTGTAGGTAGTAAAATTATTTTGATGTATTAAAGTTGTCACAGTGGGTTGTGTCAGATTATTTTGATCTATTCTTAAGTTGTTACTGTAGGTTTGTGTCAGATTGTTTTGATATATTGTTAAAGTTGTTAGAGTAATTACCCAGTTTCACAAATTGACCATAGGTCTCCCTACCATAATTGTTGTGCAAAAAATTTATTCCATAATGATTCTATAGGTCTCCCTACCCTAATTGTATTTATGCCACAATTTTATAAGTCTCCCTGCCCTAACTGTATTTATGCCATAATGATTCTATAGATCTCCCTGCCATAACTGTATTCATGCCATAATGATTCTGTAGGTCTCCATGCTATAATTGTATTCATGCCATAATGATTCTGTAGGTCTCCATGCTATAATTGTATTCATGCCATAATGATTCTGTAGGTCTTCATGCTATAATTGTATTTATGCCATAACAATTCTAAAGGTCTCCCTGCCCTAATTGTATTTTTGCCATAACAATTCTATAGGTCTCCCTGCCCTAATTGTATTTATGCCACAAAAATTCTATAGGTCTCCCTGTCCTAATTGTATTCATGCCATAATGATTATATAATGTCTCGCTGCCTTAATTGTATTTATGCCATAATGATTCTCTAGGTCTCCCTGCCATAATCGCATTTATGCCATAACGATTTGTAAGGTTCTTGAAACATTTAGGAGATGAGTTTTTTTTATTCTCTCTTTCACAGGGACCTTCTATCCTGTTCATAAAAATATTATTTTGTTAACTACATTAGTGTCAATGGAATGAATATGCAAAACAAAATTTAAAATGATTGTTTAGTTTGTTTGACCTTTTCAGAGTGTCTTGCTGTACAGTATTGTGGGTGAAGGTTTGGCAATTAACAAATTTGACATTAACAGAGACACTGGTCTTGTCACACTGGCTGAATCTCTTCTCTTAAATGAGAATATTAGTTCATTTGTGGTAAGTAATTCTAAATTTGTCTTTATGGTGTTATAAAAAATTAAAAGATTGAAAAATCTAATAAAGTAGGAATTTTTTATTAATTAATTAAATCTCATTACAAAATTTAACTTCTTATTCTCTATGTTTTTTATGCAGAAATATTTTTAACCAACACCAAATACTGTACCTAGTTATATTCTGTACATGATTTTCAGTTGGATAATCTTTTTACTTTTAATCACTTATTAATACAAGTGCTATAAACTCTAATTACACAGTTATGTATATGTATATTTTTTTTAATTCTTGATAAATGACTATCTACATGATGCGTAATTTTTGTTCATTAAACATAAAGTAACTAGATTATACTTCCTTTGTTTTAATCTGGTAGTAAATGACTTACCCAGTCAAAAAGTTTACATAACATATTTTTGGCCTCAAATGCTTTGTAAATTTCTTATGTCCATTACATTTTCAATCACTCCAGTGGAGGACATTGTCATCAATTAACTGTTTGCTGGCAATGACACAAAGTTGAGTACACATTCCTTTGGTCCATATCTTGGATGTTTTTCAAAGAATTATATTTTCATCAAACCTTTTTTCTGGGAGTACAGTATCAAAAACTTGATAATTTAAAACATGTTATCAGTTCTAGAACTGTGAGTTAGATACATACATGTATTATTGCACACTCCTATATTTTAATAGATATGGTAAAACCTTGAAAGACTAC
>JAECUM010034175.1:0-21184 GCA_016617855.1 Megalonaias nervosa
ACAGCGAATTACAAAATTACAAAATTAATTCTGACCACAAGCTAACAATCTATATAATTCCGCCTCGCATCTAATAATTCTCTACGTAAGGCTCAAGCCCATTTCTCAAATAAGCATGCAAATTAAACACTACAAAGGTAATTATGCATACTAAACGATCCTAGTAATTAAGGGTACATACTACGAATAATTACAATTATGATGCCGTAATATTCTGCAAAAATCGAGCTAATAACTTACTCACTTTTTCGAAGCTTTGTCTTTCCTAAGAACCTACCTCTACGTTCTGCCGCCAGATTACGAGTGGCTTCTTTCTCGGAGTAAACCCTATTGATCTACAATCCTTCCAGGTGAATACTAAATTACTCTTACGATTTCGGAAGGTATCACTCGAATCTGAATTGTAATCACGCCCTCTATCTCAATTTTGATTAATATGGAAGTGGTTGTAACTGACAGACTTCTGAGCGTAAAATCTTACACAGCATGTGTGTTAATAATTGTCAGTTTACTTGCAAGCATATTCGTTCTTTATTTGATTTATTTCTACATTCTAACTTGAATTTTTGTGTTACCTTGCCAGGCTTACAGTCTAGTTCTTTAGCAGACGCTGTATCCAATTTTTGATTGTCACTTAATATCAGTTTGCAGGGAACACGAATCAAGGCCGGATTAATTCATCGTTCTCAAAAATGATCGTGGTGCTAGTAAAAGCTGCTACGTTAAAAAGTTTATTACTAAATTTAATCCCGAGGTTTTTATCTCTCTAAAATGTGTATAGTTTGTCGTAGAATACTACAGGTATACGATACACTATGGGTGACACATAGCAACAGGTCAAGAAAGTTCAGTTACTGACAGTTTCCATTATTCATGTAGAAAACTAATCATAAAAAGGTAATACATGACGTCAACTTTTTGCTGTTTAGTTATCGTCTTTAGACATTTCGTTATGGCACCTGATTGACTGTATAAATATATACAATAGCTTCAACAGTTGACATATTTTAAGATCTACACAACCCGTTGTGGATGGAGCAGAAAAAGAAAAGTTAAATAGGCCTAACTATAGAAATACACGTTTGAATAGCATACATAAGGACATATATATTTCGAAATGGGAAAAAGTAGTTCAAAAAGTAATATTACCACTGTGGCGATAAGAGTGGTATCACCACTGTGGCAATATCATTTTTCACCAACAGCTATACTTCAATATCACATATATAAAATCAACACTAATCAACGTCCGATTCAGCCATTGTTGTCAAACATGATTGCGATGCTAGTTAAAGCTGCTGTTGTAAAATGTTTATTAAATCACGAGTTTGTCTAAAATGTGTAGTATTGTCGAACATTATTACAGGTATACGATACAGTTACTGAGATTTTCCATATATATATTATGAATATCTTGCGGCTAGTAACAGTCCTTTCCTCCAGTGTACTGGATTACATACCTAGGATTGATTTAAATATATGCAAAGAACTGACATCGAGAGAGCAAGGCTAGTTTTTAACTAGCTTCTAGCTTCACTGAGTCTGTCAAATTTTCAAACAATACTTTTCGGTCATAGACAAGTGCTTGAAACTTAGAAAAATAGATTATTCTTGTGGCAATTTATTCAATAATTTTACCTATTAAGCATTTACCTTAATATAATCTAAGTACTCCTATCCGTTTGATTTAATTGCAGTGTATAGTATCTGCTCATTTGAAGTCATATAGGCCTAATACACAATGTAATGACCAAACTGGGTTCATAACCTTAACACAGCTTGGTTCAGGCAAACGTTATCACTGTCACGCTTGCAGTTCAAAGGCATGATAAAATATGTATCATAAACCGTGTCTTATAATCCATCACAACTGAAGTGACGTAAACAGATCATATACAAAAATCTATACGGTCATCAACAAAAACTGAATATGCAAACCCACATCAAGCTTTTATCACCCAATGAACAACATGAATATAAAGACATCAGGCGAGCTACACGCATGACTTTAGACACGAGAAAATTGTCAATAGTCTAGAAACGCCTGTATCTTTTACTACTACATGCAGCTATACTGTTGATTTTATTTTATTGTCACACAATACACATTAGAGAAAAAAAAATATTTTTATTATTCGAAGATGTAATGGTGATTATACAATTTAAACACCTTACTGATTCGACCACTTTCCACTCTATCTCACCGGGTTAAAAAAAAATACAATATAAAGATACCTTGCCAGACGGCAACGAACAGAATAGACCCCCACCCTTTTACGCCAATATAAACCAAATCTGTTATATTTCAGCACGTCCACTGATATATAAGATGAATTTAATTTATATCGGAAGATGCGTTATCCACACACCAAAAGCTAAAGTCTAACCAGATGAATACAAAAAAAAAAACGCTTGATTTCTCCTGGATTTTGACACGTGAAATCCGCGCCGTTAATAGATTTCATTGATCAGTTAGACTGGTTATACCTCGCATTAGGTTAGAATATAGCCCCATTCAGTTTATTTTCAGCAAGTAGGGTAATTTGGTTTAAGAGCACACCGCCGTGACGTTATTAGCATCTTCCTCGATTAATAGTGTTTCAGCTATAGCTATTAGAAAAATCTCATCGTCGTATCTGTATAAATACAGCTTAACTTTACCGCTGATCATTCTGCCAGGCACCAGCATCATCTTCATTTTGGCCTTATTTAATGGATATTTGCTATTCAAGCAGTATACTTTGGACTCGTCAAGATCGATTGTTATTTTTGAGTACTTGTCATGACTAACAGTATCGTGGAAATTATTAAATATTTCTGCGATTATTTCTGTTGGCACATCAAGTAGATTGAAATACTGACTTTTCTCTGTTGTGACTAAAGCCAGTTTTAATCTGTCAAATCCTGACTTAAAGCAAACATCAGATACTTGTCCGTCAAGAGCGCCAATGAGCGGTTTATATTTTATTAATATTTCTTTTAATTTTCTATTTTTCTTTTCTGTTATCATTATTATACTTTTATTTTCTGTTATTTCATTAATAATCATAGCAATATTCATTTCGTTATACTACTGTTGTTAAATAAAATTTATACCTTGTTATTGCGGCTGTTGTCTGGGCAATCCTGAAAAGTAGTTCTGGTTTGGAGCCATCATCTGTGATAACTGATCCCAAGTACTTGAAGCTTGTGACTCTTTCCATCTTCTGTCCACTGACCTTGATTTCTGCACTGATGCCATTGGTGTTGTTTGTCATCAGTTTGGTTTTTTCAGAGCTAATCCCTATACCATATGCTGTGGAGGTTGTGTTGAGGCGCTCAACCAAGTCAGCCAGTTCTTTTTCATCTCCTGCTAAACCATCAATATCATCTGCGAAGCGAAGGTTGGTGATTGTTCTTCCTCAGATGCTGACAGTGCCCTTGTGGTCATGCAAGGCATCTTCCATGATCCTTTCCAGGAAAATGTTGAAGGGTGTAGGTGACAGTATACACCCCTGTCTGACTCCAACTATTCTTCGAAACCAATCTCCTCTGCTGCCATTGATGAGGACAGCACTGGTGGCTTTGTCATAGAGGTGCTCAACAACCTGCATCAGGTTTGAGCTGATGTTATACTTCTTCACAGTTGCTCATAAGGCTGCATGCTATACCCTATCAAAGGCCTTTTTGAAATCTATAAAGACGTGGTATAAATTCTGCTGATGCTGAAGACATTTCTCGCAAAGGAGTCTGAGATTGAAGATTTGTTCTGTGGTGCACCTCCTGCTCGGAAGCCTGCCTGCTCTTCAGCAATAATTTTTCTACATGAGGCTTTAGTCTGTTGAGAATTATCTTCAGCATGACTTTGCTCGGGTGACTGATCAAACTGATGGCTCTGTAGTTTTGGCATAGCTGTAGGTTTAATTTCTTGGGGAGCACGATGACCAAGGATTGTGTCCATTCCCTGTCTGCCATATCTTGTCGCAGATTGTTGTTAGGACTGTGACTATCACTTCTCCTACTGCTCTGCTGCTATGTTGTCAATGCCGGCTGACTTTCCTTTCTTTAGTGACCTAACTGCAATTTCTACTTCTTCGCGAGGAATGGGGTTGTCATCAATTTCTTCTGCCCGAGGGCAATTTATTACTGCTGGATCTCCTTGGGTCTTATTATTGTACAAGTCTGAAAAGTATTCTCTCCATCGCTTAAGGATCTCTTGATCTTCTGTGATTTTCCTGATTTGTCTTGGATGGTGGTAGTTTTCCCTTGTTTATGGGTTGTGAGATCTTTCACCAGTTGATATGACATTTTGCTGTCATTTCTACTCAGACTGTCTTAGATTTTGCAGCATTGTCTTTCTATCCAGGATTCCTTTGCCTTTTTCATGCTTTTCCTGATCATGTTGTTTATCTCTCTGTATTTTCTAGCTCCTTCATGATCTGTTTTTCTCTTTTTCGGTTCTCTTCTTTTGTCTCATAGTTCAAGGACATCTGTTGTGACCCAAGGTTTCTTTGTTTGATGATATTTGCCAATGATCTCGCTAGCTGTGGTAGTCACAGCTGTGTTGAATGTGGTTGTTAAGGACTCTAGGTCGGTGTCTTGGCTGTCCAGGGTTATTAAAGGTGCAAATTAACCACCTGTCATTGCTTGGAAGGCTTCTGCGACTTTTGGATCTTTCACTTTTTTAAGATCAAATCTGATTCTTGGTTGCTTAGGCATTTTGATCATTTTCATGTGGAGGCGAAACGTTCTCATTAATAAATCTTGGTCACTTCCAATATCTGCTTCTGGAAAACTTCGTGTTCTGGCGATATTCAGAAAAACGCACAGGGATCGAATATTCTTTTTTCACAGGTTCATTTCGATGAGGGTAAGGTGAAACCAGAAGATATTTGCTCAGGCATGGATGACGTTGAGGATAAAAACCACTAAAGAGTCCACGATAACGAGTGGCATAGCTTTCGCATCCGTCAGGTTTGACACGCACAGCATCACTTTCCATGGTAAGTGTTGTAGTAGTAGTCATAGCGAAGTTCCCATGATTTTCGATGAGGTCACAGCGTACGGCATCGCTGCAATCGCAAGGCATAGCACCAAACTTGAGAATCACCAAACTTGAATTGTGTCTGTCTGAAAGGATTCATCTTTCTCGCTTGGCAAATGTAATCACAATGAACTATCAGTCTTGGACGATTTCCCTTTTTATATGCTGACCAATAGCGTCGTGTCCGTACGGTAAAGTGAAGTGGTTGGGAAGCCCCACTCGCTTCTAGTACACGATTTGATACAGTTTTTCCAAAGGTCGACTGACGATTAGTAGGTGGTCACTTTAAAATGTTGATCCTCTCCAGACAGCAATGCTTCTTTCAATACCCCAAAGTTCACCACTTGACTGGTGCGATAATTGAGAGTTGATCCTTTCACTTTACACTCGGTGTGCACTTCTCCTTGTTGGTCTCAGTATTCGTAACCGTAATTTTTAGGACTACCACTAGCAAAACTTAGAATCTTGTCGTTAGGGTGCTCGTCTGTCCAGGCTCCTAAACGGTCTCCTTCGATGTCAGGGAGACAGTGACCCAGGCGATAGATGTAGATGAAACTGTCCGTGTCAAAATACAGCAGACGATCTTCGTACAATTTTAAGCGAGTATGGGCTGTCACGTAGGCCAAATTGATGACATTTCCAAATTCGTCGACCTCTACAAACTCCAGTTCTTCTTCGTAATTGACTAATATCAAGTCTTCAAGAACGACGTCCACGTGTTTCATGTATTTGGTTTTGTCGTGAATCATCTGGCAGTATCGGGAACGTTCTGACAAATACTCTGTCTTGGGTAACACAGTCGTTGTGCTATTTTTCCCCCACAAACAATTCAAAATCACTTTGGCAAACGATCGCCTTCCTTCGTTTTTCTCCACGTGGTCTAACGTAATGCCTTCCTGCTCAAAGTATTTCTCTTCGAATTTCTTTTGGTCTTCGGGAGTGTGGAACCAGGAAGGAGAGCCACTGGTTTCTTGCTTCAGTTTCAAAAAGGCATCCACGTAGTCTGCTAAATTGCCCTTCTGAGACTCGTCGCCCTTGTGGTACTGTTCTGTCTTGGGAAAGTGGTACATTTCCTACACTTCTAACAATTGGTATCCCAGGTCCAGAGCTTTAAATAATTCCACGCTGAGCCACGTTCCCGTCAATGCGCATTTTTCCTGAGTTTGATGACAAGGTTGGTCTTGGTTACAACTTTCGGCACAAGTGAGACACAAAGGAAACATCAGTTTTCCCTGGCAATGGTGAGGTAAAAGGGGATGGGACAAGTTGGTATGAGGCAAGAAGATACATTTAATCAATCCTTCCTATTGTCGAATGCTGTCCACGTCAATGTGTTCCGTCAGCAATTGTGGGTGCCCTGCGGGAAAGTGACAATATTTGCACATGAAAGGCACGTCCAAGTATTTGATTTCTTCTCCTTTCTCCTGACAAGTGGCCTCGTGCAAGTCTTCCATGGTACGTTGTAAAAACTGATTTTTAGTGTCACGTTGAGGGTAGCAGGTTGGACATCTGTGAAATAAGCAACCGTTAAACTCATACACGATCTTGGGGTTTTCTAAGTCCCAGCCATCCAATGAATAATTTCCAATAGTCTTTTTGGCTCCTCCGTTTCTGGCATGTTGGATCCATTTGTCTTCCTTGTCGCACAAGTAATGTAGCCAGCATAGAGCTTTGACTGAGTAACGGCGTTTGACAAAATTGGTTGTTTAAGGGCAAATAACAGCTAGGGTGATCTTGGGCATGAATTGTTTGCGGTACACTAAGGAACACGCTTTGGTAATGGTGCAGGCTTGTTTCAAGTGGTCGATCCCTCCGTGTTCCATGAACAATTCTCGAAATTTTCCACAGCCACGTCGTAAAATGTCCACGTCGGATCGACAATACTTTAATATTTCTTCCTGAAAGTCGAAGGGGTCCGAGACTTGAGAGTGGTACCAAGTGTAGAAAGCTTCTCGTTGTTCGGTGCGCATGTTGTCGGGGTCGTAGCAGTGAGCATTAGGCAAATGTGGTAGGACACTGTGTTGATTGGCTCCGGTATTGAAAAAAGTGCGACAAATAGCCTTTGGTCATTTCTGGCATTCCAAATGTTTTAGCCATTCGACTCAAAGGAAAGGCCAAGTAACTCATCGAATCTTTAAGCTGCACTTGTCCCACTTGCATGCAAATGATTTTGGCACCGTTTAAAGTTACTTTAGGACGTGCGGTATATTGTTCCGTATAGTATTTCAGAAGAAATTGTCCATCGTATCCCGAGAAATTGTGAGCCATCACCGTGGCACAGCGATGGCAATCTCCGTAACGTTCGATGTCCTCTTGACTCCACGTCTGGTCGAATGGGTCTAAGATCCATTGGGCGAAATCGGTCAGCGTGTTAGGTCTCTGAAAGATGTTTTCACTTCCTCCAGGAATATTGCTACAGTGGGGGCAATGGCTTAAGATAAGTTCTTAGATGCACTTCTCGCACGCTCGATGAGCCACGCAGAAATAAGGAATGTGAATGCCAGTCTCTTGCATGCATTCGAAATCGAAAATATGAAATTCCCTTTCTTCTTGTCATCTTCCTCTTCCTCCTCCTCCTTCTGTTGAGGTTGGTATTTTCGAATATAGCATTCGTGTTCCAAGTCCACGATATGGTGACAAATGTGCGAACGTTTCTTTCCTGAACAAACATGTGCCTGGGCATTATTGGTATGTGTAACTTGTCCACAAGTAGGGCACCATCTCAGGAGTTGGCAAGCGCGTTTCTTCTGCGAACCTTGTGTCTTCAGATGTTGTTGGTAACAGGTAGGGCTGACAAAAGTTAGCTGACAAGCCGGGCAATGCACTCGTTTTTTTGTCTATCATCTAGACAGGGTTTAGAGACCAAACATCCTGGACATTTGGATCCACAATGTTTGTGTTGCTCTCGATTGTTATACCCATAGTCACATTTCTCACAGTAACAACTGTATCCCAGGAATCCGGTGATAGTGGTAATGGCATAAATATGTTCATCGTGATGATAAACGTGAATGTGTTTTCTGTCTTTGTAATCTCTGCCTCGAAACAACAGTTTTCCATGTACAGTGTTGCTTTTCCATCGGTGATGTGAAACTTGTTGGACTGCTAAACGTGTTGAATCTTGTAGATGACTTTGTAAGGTGTCAGTTATGCTGGCCTGCTAAACTCGATCCAAACTGGGGACTTCAGACTATCGTGATAAATGGAAAGTGTCAAGCGATCGTCTTCGTTGGCTCTATATTGCCGTTTCAGTGTGGTTAACAAAGAATCCCACAAATCGGTGATGAACCCTTCTGTTTTCTCCAGCGGTACGTCTGACCCGAAATCTTTAAATTTCACCGTGTACGTGTAGGCTGTGGTTCTAAATTTTCTAGAGGACCGTTTATCCGTCTCTCGAATGTGGTAATAGTTTTCAGGTGCTACTGGTGGTGGACTTTGGTTTGGCGTAGACTCTTTTGGTCTGGATTCTGGTTCACTCATGTCATCTTCAAAATCGCTGGCATGGATTTGAGCCAAGACTTTATCTACAGTGCGAGGCGATAGGTCACGGCTCTGCCTCTTACTCTCTTCTTCTCGTTTCTCGATGAAATGTGCGATCATTTTATCTTGATTGCAAAATGTCAAATGACTACATTTATAGCTCCATGGTCCACTATATATAAATGTAAGGTCAGTGACTTCCCTATAAATGGTCAGTGTCTTCCCTCAAAGTATTCGTTTCACTTTCAATCCTAGCAGAAAGATGGATGAGCCAACATAGATCGAACTTCTGATCAGAGCTTTGCGGGGTGTCATACGAATATTTTCTTCAGAGAAGTCGACGGACTACTCCACATCCTTTCTAGATAAAAGTCGAGACACATGCTATATCTGTCAAACGAAAGGGCATTGGTCTTCAGAATGTCCACAACGTCAAAGCAAGACAGGCGTTAAGAGAAACAAAGGTCAAGATACATGTTATCATTGTCAAGAGAAAGGGCATTGGTCTTCAGACTGCCCTAAGAAAAAAGAGGACCGATATAATAAACAAGAGGAACATGAGGAGAGGGGTTCCGAACAGGAAGAAGAGGTACCCTCCGAAAAGGAAGAAGAACCCATATCCGTGAAGAAAGAGAAGAAAAGAAGACGAGAAGAAAGTGACAAAGTTGAGGAGGAGAAGGAAAAACATGTTACAGTAAAGAAATAAAAATTAGTGAAAAGAAAAGATGAAGCTGATGACTTTTTAAAGTAATGTGATGTGAAATTTGATTGTCACTTTTACGAGAATATACCTGAAAGGAAAACTTAATTGTCTCTTGGTTTTGATTTTTATAATAATAAGGGCCTACACTCATGCACTTTCACACGTACATCATGTGAAAAAAAATTAATTTGAGTTTTATTTGATTTTGGCAAACGTTGAGTAGTCTCTTTTCGAGAGAGGTGGGTGGCCCTGAAAAAGACCGTTGAGTGTTTTTTTGTGTTAGTTTTTCAAAAACAAACGAACTCAGGAACGGGAGGTAATGCGCTTTAACTGCCTTATCCCTTTGCTATGGCCAAGACCTACTTCTTGACCTGCTACTGTCGATAGTAGTATAGTGGTACTGTCGATGATTTGGTAGAAATCACTAGTATTGGTATCTCAGGCGTAGTGGGAGTGTTAACGGGGTTGAAGTGTTTGGCCCTGGAAGGTCTTTTCTTCTTGGGTCGTATTAAAGAAGTCTGATACATTTGTTTCAGACTCCTTAACTCTGCTAAACAAATCATATACACTCACGTAGTAGGCGCTTTACGTTTTGGTTGATTAAATTTGTTTCTGAATGAACTAAAGCAGATGTTTCGTGGACTGTCACATACCAGCTGCTTTTCCACATCCCGCATTAACTTTCTTGATTCAATGTTTCGGATTTAGGCTAGCGATAGATGCCAGATTTCATAAAATTGCTGGTACCTACAAATAACATGCATGTGACAAGCCATGAACTGTCTTCTTTAGCTGGTAATAAGAATGGCAAAAAATATACTTACAGTTTTACATCCTGAAATTCCTCAAAATGTACATTCTTAGTTCTGCAAATCCAAATTACACGAGCCATGTCGTGGGTTCTCACGCTTCATTACACATTTCGAAATTGTACTATAATTTCGACTATATTCCAAGTGCAATTACATCCTTCTTACTGCACTCAAAATGAAATAAACATTATATTCCATAGCGTCATTTTGATAATTGCAATTGAAAGACTTCATCTTTTCTTACATTATGATTTCAAACATTCAATGACCGAACTTTATTTCTTGTGGTGTATTTTTGTTTATATAATTAGGCCTTAGGTAGAATAACAAAATGAGCATATAATAAAAAGGTTACTGCATTTTTATGGGAAAATATGAACTCGTTTTGTCGGATGGATATACTGCACTCCCAAGGTAGTGTAATATAATATAATATAATATAATATAATATAATATAATATAATATAATATAATATAATATAATATAATATAATGTAATGTAATGTGGTGTGGTGTATAGTGGGGTGTATAGTGGTGTATGGTGCATAGTATAGTGTATAGTGTGGGGTGTTGTGGTGTGGTGTATAGTATATAGTGTAGTATATAGCATATAGAGTAGTATATAAAATATAGTGTAGTATGTAGTATAGTATATAGTATGTAGTATGATATATAGTATGTAGTATAGAATATAATATATAGTGTAGTATATAGTATAGTATATAGTATATAGTTACGATAAAGGACATAAACAGTGCGGGAGGTTGCGGGTTCGAACCCCGGCCGAGTCATACCAAAACCGTGTAAAACTTATACTAGCAGCTGCCTCGCTTGGCGCTCAGCATTAAGAGGTTAGTGTTCAAACGGGTCGGCCTGGTGTCAGGATAATGTGACTGGGTGGGACATGATGCTATGTCTTTGCGGCATGATGCCCCAGTACTAGACATCACTGTAAACTGCCACACTGCAGACAAAGTAGCGATATTACTGGAAATTTGCTAACAATCCAAATCAGAGAGAGAGAGAGAGAGAGAGGGTGAACAGACCAATTTGCTGGAGCCCTTATTTTTGCAATTTAACGGTTCTATCGATGACATTTTCTCTAATTGATCTCCAGTATTATGGTACCCTTCAAATATTTCAGAGAGGGTGAACCCTACAACTTTTCTGAGCCCTTATTTTATAAAAATAAAGGTTCTATCGATGACATTTTCTCTAATTGATCTCCAATATTATGGTACCTTCGAATATTTCAGCACCGGGTCACTCAATTTTTGTCGTCCACGCTCTGCTGTTTTAAACTAACCAAAGATTTTATCCAGACCTACACGATATCTAGATCTTGGTTCATGTAAATTTATCGTTATAAATCCGAACGGAACAGCTTGTGCTTTTGAAAAGAAGTTTTTAAATTTAATCATGTCCATGTCCCCTGAACACCAAGTATAGTAAATATTCTGCAGAGTATAATTATCTACTCCATTAAACACAACCAAAATATTACAGTTGTCTCTAATTACCTTAGGTATTTGCGTATATCGTTGTGTAACATAAATCACATCAGTATTTTTATGCCTACCTCGAGAAAATATTCTAGCTGAATTGGATTGTTTATCCAACATAACATCATCGTACACTACTAAATTATTAATAAGTCCATCTAGATCATCTACAGATGGTGCCTCATCGATATCGGTAATAAAATCAATAACATCATTATCCAGTATCTTTGCATTTTCATTAAAATCTTTAAGTACCCCATAACACCTCTGATCATCTACAGATGGTGCTACCAAATATAACCTATCCCACTTGAGCCATCGCATTATTATATTAAGCAATAATTGCTTTGTACCAGATCCAGATGGACCTATTATAATCATTCTGATGGAATTCGGAAGCGCTGGATGGTGCTTTACTGGTTCTTGTTTCCGTGTTGCTAAAAAATCAATTATATCCATATCATTAATAACATGAGTCTATATTGTGTTCGATGCAGAGCGTTTACACCTACTGCCGAATTAACAACGATAACAACAAAAAATAAAAGACGTGCAATTACAGGTAAATGTGTAAAATGTGGTACAAAAAAATATAAATTTATTTCATCAAGGACAGGTGGAGATATAGCCGCTTCATTAGGGAAATTACCAGGAACCCCGTGGGCTAAATACCCCGGTGAGAAACACCTTCCTGGATATAATTATTGTGGTCCTGGAACCCGACTTGATATCCGACTTGATGATCAAGATCAACCTAGACCAGGAGAGCATCCAGTAAATAAGATTGATCAAGCGTGTCATGTTCATGATGTTGCGTATAAAAGTAAAGATTTACAACAACGACATCTCGCAGATGTAAAATTGATTCATGCGTTAAATTCTATACCTAATAAATCTCTCAGAGAAAAACTCGCTAGTTTTCTAGTAAAAACTGCTATGAAAAGTAAAATAATGCTAGGGGCTGGTAATTAATTATATAACTAATATAATGGAATCTGTTTATTATTCCCCGAGAGGATATTGGAGAGGCAAAGCAGCTATTACTAAACTTTCCGAAGCAGCAAAAGTCTCACGTAATGTCGCTGCAGCGTGGTTAGCACGACAGGCAATATGGCAGATTTATCTACCACCACCTCAAAAAATTCAATACGCACATTTTGATGTCAGCGTCCCTAATGAAGTTCATCAAGCAGATATTTTGTTTTTACCGCACGATACTATTAAAACACGTGGACGAAAATCACGCACGTACAAATACGCATTGACTGTCGTTGACGTTGCAAGTAGATATAAAGAAGCGGAACCATTATCAACAAAGACAGCATCTGAAGTTGCATCTGCGTTCGAGCGAATTTATCAGCGAGGACCTTTGCGATGGCCACAATTATTACAAGTTGATCCTGGTAAAGAATTTCTTGGTGCAGTATCATCATTGATGAAGCGACATAACGTTAAAATCAGACGAGGACATACTGAAATTCATCGTGATCAGGCAATCGTTGAACGATTTAATAGAACACTTGCTGAGCGGTTATTTGGATATCAATACGCGAGGGAAATATCTACCGACTTTAAGTCTGGAGAGAGATCTCGTGAATGGGTTGCAAGATTACCAAGTGTGATATCTGCGCTAAATAATGAAATTACTCGTGCAACTTCCATGAAACCTTCTAATGCGATTACAAAAAAATATATAACCCGTAGCGATAAACAACAACCTCGACCGGTATTAGGTAATGTAACTGTAAGATATTTATATGAGCCTGGGGAACTTGAGGGTGTTAAAAAAAGAGCAACCGATCCTGTCTGGAGCGTTATTACACATACAATTTCTGACATAGTTAGATCCACTGGAAGACCTGCAATCTACAGATTAGATTCTACAGCCCCTCAGCGTGGATTTGTACGTGAACAATTACAAGTAATTCCTGCGGATACACAATTACCACCACGTTCACTTATGTAAACTAGCGCCCCGACGTCGATTGCATTCAAGACAGGTCAACATCACATTATCACGTGTGTGACCTAGATCGCTATTAATTCTATCTACGGTAAATTGTCTTGGATTATTATTCGAATACTGCCATAGCATCTTACAGTTACAGCTTGCACAATTATTATTCTGTCGTTGTTTTAGCGTTATAATAAACTCAGCATCAATATCAAAGTCACGATTATTTTTTTGTCACATTGCTTATAACCCGCTAATTTTTTTCTTTATTGCAGCAGTGTCGTTAGTGATTTCCTCAGTTATCACGTAATCTATAATAACCCTATGTAGTTGAGATATTCTTCTGACTCGAGAAACTGCAAGATAGACTAAATTCGACCATTCAATCCGATCATCTACGATCCAGATATTTGTATCAGAAATAGTTAATCCTTGAGATGAGTGAATCGTTATAGCGTATCCTAACGTCCATGGAGATTTATCCATACTCAATGCGCATTCAACAACATCAATAGCAACCAAAACAATATCATTCAAGACGAGATTCTGTACCCCACCACCAGGAATTTCCACTTCGATATTTTGCTGTCGAGTGTCCGCTGGGCGATAACACAAAGGTACAGGTAGATCTGAAAACTTTTCTTTATGTAACAGAAATAATTTTTTTTGTAATTCATCACGAACTATCTTTCTACTTGCGACTATCAAATCAGCGGGTCTCCATAAAGTCCAAAAATCACTCATCGTAGTTTCTGGAATTACTTTACGCATTATCTCACATTGTATTTTACCTGGCTGCAGTCTGATTAATCTTTTAAACTCCTTCAGCGGTTCATCAATGGCTCTACGGTCATCATTTATTTCTTCATAATAATCTACGTTATTCTTCAGCCATTCATGTGAAGATTGTCCAATAAAAGGTGGTGGTTGACCATGATCGCCACACATTATCACAGCAGTATTCTTTAATAACAACCACTCAAGAAATACTTTTAATACTTCTAACGACACCGTGCATATCTCGTCCCATATAATATACTTAGGTATATATTTTTCACCCATTCGTTCAGGAGTCCATGTGTTTCCGCACCATCTAAAGAAACTATGGTATGTACATGGTTTTACTCCTCGTTCTTTTATTTCCCTGGCTAATTTATATGTAGGTGTCAAAACAATTATATCTGAACTATTATTCAGAAATAAGTTAATCGCACGAGTTGTTTTGCCTGAACCACCGCATCCGTTAAGATAAATAGTCTTATGTCTAGCTACAGGGTCGTATACAGATGGTGCAGATGACTTTGATTCTTGATTATTATTTTTGTAATATATTTCCATAATTTCAACGTCTGCAGATTCAGAATAGCTAAGTATATTCTCTTGTTTTATTCTCCATGTTCCCCATTCACCATTACCGAGCAGCGGTTTTAACAAATCCTTATATTTTGTATGTATATAAAATGAATCCGTAGCAACTCTGACAGCATCATTAGGAAATCTGTTTATCATTGACAATAGATTTATTGAAACATAAGCCAACATCGAAGATCTTAAATGAGTGAACTGCGGTGAATCGCCATCAATATAGCTCACAATCGTACCTAGTTTGGTCCCGTCTGATAAATAAGCATTACATCGGTTTACAAACGTATTTTTTTTCCGTTGTATCAGCGATTATAAAATCTAGTTCAACATTGTCCATAATCAATCTTGTACAGTGTCGTTTATAATCGTATGAACTACCTTGAGTAAACTTACCAATTATCTTTCTACCAAGATCTTTTGCAAGTTTTTCATCGTCCCTGCATTTACAGTCATCTTCGTCAAGATCAAGGAATTCTTTCCTGGCATCTTCGACAGGCTCTGGTAACCAAACTTGCTTCTGTGGACGATACGATATAATCGCTTCAGTTACTCTTAACGATATTAAAATTCCAGCATCAAGCATATACCTCAACAGCACTATCGGTACCCAGTATTTCTCTGAAAAATGTCTTCCAAACCAAATATAGTTGATAGGATGAAGATTTTGTGCAAACTCGAATGATTCTACACACGCAAATCCTGTTAGATCAAAATATGGTAGGGATCCGTTTATCGAAACCTTGGTCATCTCGTGTGATGGATGTCCAAATCTCTTAAAGTATCTAGAACATTCCCCATATCCAAGAAAACTTCCAGGAGAACACGCTGCCATATCAACAGAGATAACATCACTATGGTTGAATTTGGTGTTCCATAATCCACCGTGTCCATATTCTATACAGCTATTCCGGACATCATCAAGAAATTCCGATCGTGTCGGTTTCCATGAATTTTTCTCCTGAGCGAAATGAGCAGCTACTGATGAAACGGTAAAACAATTATTTAATAATTGTCTAACTTTGACATCGTCTGAAGTATATTTCAGCGCAAGATGTTCCATTTCTTCATGAAGAGATTCTGTACGGTAAATATTACCATTAGGCCGTACAAACTGATCGTAATGTTCGTATTCTGAACTTTGAAACAACCAAACAGATACAGGGTCACTTTTACTGATATTTTTGATAAAATCAAGTATATGACCATCATAAAATTTAACCGTTCTATCTCGTGGAAATATTGTTACTGCTGAGGTCCACGCATGCGAATTATGATCGATGATATCTATCGGAGCTCCATTTTTTTTAATGTATTTTGGTTTATATAAAATCTCTCCGGTTAACGTCTTCACTGTTATTGGAAATCTTAATTTCTTTTCTAGCTCAGCGACATCTTTGATAGACGCTCCGGTATCTTTAACTGTTTCTGCCCATGTGTTTATTTTTTTACGTCTTAAATCTGTCAGGCCATTACCACGTATCGTATTTGTAAAATGTTCTGTAACTCGTTCAGCTACACAGTTTATTCTCGACAGTTTAATCGGCTTAAGATTCTTAACATCAGGTTTATCATTCAGCGGATATATTGCATATACAACTGCGGTCACAGGATACCACCGATCATAATACGGTCTGTCTATACCAGTAAGTATTCCTGGTTTGGATTTATTATTTAAGAGAACAATATTGCTTCCCGACTGCACACGTACTGGATCACGCTTATCACGAATAATCCAGATACCGTCATCTGTCTCTACAATAAATTTTATTAAAATAAAATATTTTTGATTATCAAGGTGGTTAATAATTACTTTTCCTCGTTTGTCTTTCATCACATTGAAAACATTTCCAACTCTGAATGTTGATCATGCATGAGCAGCACCATCGTCACGAAATTCTTTTTTGGCTTCACGGATACGTTTAGTTATATCTTCATTCGTTAAAGCTAGATCCTGCATCAAAGTACTAAATTTATATTCTGATAGTCTGTCAAGGTCAAATCTAGCAGGGAAAGGTTCAATAACGGATAATTCCTCCATATAATTAAAACAAATATTTAAATTGATTTTTTAGTATATATATAATGATTGAAACAAAGAATTACTGCCACTGGCTTAAAATTGGACATACTTCTCCTTGTAACAGAGCATGCGTGAATGAATTCTGTAGCTACCATATGCAATGTGTTAGATATGGAAGTCTAGGACCAAAACCGTGTATTCAGTGTGGTGCTGGAGTCAGAGGAAAAACTCGATTATGTGTGAAATGCGGCGGTAAAAAATATAGAGAATTAAAACGTTATTATGACAAAAAAAAATGATACATCGTTAGGTAAATCTCCTATAAAAACCGTAGAGGATTATCTGGCCAGATTTCAGAATAATAATTTAGACAAATAGTATTAGTATATAAATGGAGCAAAACGAATTTGTAGCGCATCCGATCATCAAAAATTATGAAGCGTCTCGTGATGGCGTGATCAGGCACTGTCGATCAAAAAAACCAGTCGGTAGTCTTGATAAATTTGGTTATTTTAAAATTAATACCAATGGAAATAAACATTATTTCTCACATAGGTTCATTTTTGAATGTTATTTTGGATTGATTAAAAACGGACTTGTAGTTGACCACTTTGATGGGAATCCCCAGAATAATCATCTATGTAACTTGCAAGTCGTTACACAAAGTCAAAATTCTGTACGTGGAAATACAGGAAGGTGTAAAGTATTCGGAAATAGAGTTATTAAATCCATAAATACAGAAACAGACCAAGAAATGACCTTCCCCTCAATAAACGCAGCAGGTAGATATTTTGGCATACATCCACGATCGGTACAATTTGTCGCAAATAAAACATACAAATCTGCATATTCAATAAAATACAACCAGCAGATAATATTTGAATACGTCAAATAAAACTAAATTTTTACTGTATATAGTTCGACTGTCAATTTTGCCAAGGTTTTTGTTTAGCCATAACTACCGTCAAGGGTCCACCTTCACCGTCGCTGCTCTCAGCGTCACTTTTGACAGAATCAGATAGCATAATCTTTCTTAATTGCATTATACGATTGTCAACGATCTTTTTTCTTTCGTACTCGTGAGACAGTTCGGATTTAACCTTTTCAATTGACTGTGCAAGAGGTGCAAATAGCTTTACCTGATCATCGTTTACCATAGCTAGTGATTCAAGCACAGATTGATAGATTAATTTTATAAACCTGTAGTTTGAAGGTAGTGTATATTTATTTTCAAATTTTCTCTGTTGCAGTGATTCAAAATCGCACATAATTTTCTGAGGGTCGAGATTATCAGATATTTTTATTCCGTTATGTTTTAGTTTTTTAATAGCACAGATAATATCATTGATGTTTTCATGGTTCATTATATATATATTTATATATTTAAAATAAGTTTTAACTTTGGTCTTTATTTTATCAAAAATAAACAGCAGCGATGACATTCGGTCTACCATTCCACTGGGGCCCCTATGCTGGTAAAGCCTTTACCAATAAGATCCTAAGAGTCCCTTTTTTATATGGCAACTATTGCCTGATTTTTTTTTTTTTTGTATGGGCACTCTTCATGGTTAAGACCTGTCTTATGGTCCACAGGCATCTTATTGAGACCTTTTGGTCCAGCGGACATTCTTTCTGAATGCCCCTATGTGGGTACCCTTCACAAGGTCACGAGTTCACATCACCCTACTGTTTATTTTGAGAGGCGCAAGCGCATAGACATTACGATTTCATGTACCCCCCCCCCCAATTCAAACCCCGGGTAAATGCAAAACTGCACTCACCACGTTGTTCAACATGGTGAGGGGTACATGAAATCTTAAGGGCTGCTTGCGCCCCCCCCCCCCACTTAAATAGCATCAGTCACCAAATGCAAGATAATATATCTTTGGCATTTTTTGAGACTCGAACATGCGAGTAGAGCTTCGATCTACGTCCAACCGTCTTACCACTTCGGCCATCGCTCTCTTATCAATAATACAGTTAAATTTAAGTATATAAAATATTTGCGCTATCTCACAGGACTTGTATTACTAATAGAATGTAGAACTGTAGCGTGAATTTACTTCAATTTTCAAAATTAATAAAATAATCGCACGTATGAGTTATCGTTCGTTAAGGTCAAAATACGTTAGAGCTAAAAATAACTCTACGTACTTGGTATATAAAACTGACGTGAATTTAAGGTTATCAGAGTCAAAAGATGCATCAATATCTCTCTCTGTTACAAATTACTGATTCACTAACAGCGATGCTTACAGAGAACAGATAGATCACTAAATAATTAACGAAAAACGATATATATCGTGTCCGTACAGAGACTGAAATACCTCGATTATAGATAACATGTATTACAAGGGAGATAATCGTTTAATTTGCTCTACAGAGAGATAGAGCAGAGTTATCGCGCTTCATTATATAATCAATTATAGTTAAAAAAATAATTTTTATCCGTGTTTTTGAGAGAAAATGTATATAGAGACCTGCCAAGTGTTACAAATGTTGTGATGATTTAGACCCTCACGGAGCAAATACAAGCAAAAAACGAGCAAAAATGACTAAAAAACAAGCAAAAATAGCATAAAACAAGTAATTTTCTCAGATCTATAATATTTTTTGAATAATGCGCCGATTGCAAAAGAATTTATTCGCTAAACGAACAATGTTTGGTGCGCTATCACATGTACATAAGTACGACAACTGCAATATTTACTCTACGAGTGTATATACAAATTAATATTAAGATTCTCTCCTCGTAGATCCAAAATGTTTCTAGACTGGTCAGTAAGTTTGAAATTTATTCTCGACAATAATGGATTATGTACACGTAGATAAACGGGGTTAATTGGTTCAGAAACAATTAACCACCCGGGGGCGCTTGAGGACTGAATGTATATAATATATAACCTTGCTGGGCCTGGCTAGATTTCTCAAGGTCTACTTGATAGCTGCCATCAATTACATCACATACTAGATTTACTGCGATCGTTGATGTTATATTAACAATGCCTGACGATATATGACGGCCTCCACCGTATGGATCGTTGTTATGTTTAAGAATAACCGGTGGTGGGGCTAATTTTCTCCATGAATCACATATTCTTTTAAACTGTTCATCAATAAAATCATTAACTGATTTCTTTAGCTCTTCAGAGGTAAATCCGGGAATTATAAATGTTGGTAGTTGTTCTTGCGTAATTCCGAAATGTTTAAGAAATATTGTTGTAAATAAACGATTGAGTGTAACACGCTGTTCTGGATCGTCTTCATTAACTATATAAACCGTAACATATCCTCTTGTGTCTGGGTTATATAAATGTTTTTCTCTGTTAACAAGAACATTATTTATAAAATCTAGATCTGAAGCAACTTGATTCAAATGTTGTATTGAGGCAATTATTTGATTTTTTAAATCATCGCTGTAATAAACATTAATGCTTGAAAATAAATTTCGTAGATTATTAAATACACGTTCATGTTCAGATTTAATTGTATTAGCATGTGAATTTATTAAATCAATATCAAGTGTTGTTATTTCATCTTTCTCTTCATCATAAATTGATTTTGTAAAATGGGTTCCTATTCTATCTATATAATGTAAAACTCTATTTTCGCTTAAATATTGTTGCCATGGATAAGCTTCTTTTACTTTTCGATATTCTGGATGTTGTATAAATATTTTTTTATCCGTGACGAAATCAGATCGTTGTGGTTCTGGTGGTCCTTGATAATCTGGTGCAGCTTCAGGCCATCCTAACACTGATCTAATCAAACTTTGATAAATGTCTACGAGATAACCAGGGGAATTTATTTCAATCACCGCTGATAATGTTGGTTCGTAAGCAGTAATCGCTATTTTGGATTCTTTTTCTGTAATGGATTTAATTCTGCGTTGAAATTCATCGTTGATCTGATCTATCTGATAACTACCAGTTGGAATACTAACTACTTGCCAATCAGGAGTTCCATCAGGTTTATTCTTATTTGCGAATACTAATGAATTATTTGGTTGTAGTCCACCAAATGGTCTTGATCTAATATTAGGCCAGCTATGATAAACCCGTAACTGTGCTAATGCTATTTCCTTTGCAGGAATTGCGGTTGGAAAGTTAACGCTAAATTCAGGATTGGTCGAACTTAAAGAAATCATTGTAGTTTTTGATGGAGTCGTATTAGTGACGATCTGCTGAAGTAATTCCCTGTCTGTCATTATTATTATCGTTATTATTTAATTCCTCAAAATCATTAGCGATCACCTTAAACGCATCATCATAGGTTTTCATCATCATCGCAAATTCAGTATCGGATATTTCACCATCACTAAAGCA